>FLMG01001231.1:3121-23121 GCA_900088475.1 Hyphochytrium catenoides | reverse complement strand
AGGATTACTCTCTCTCTCTCTGTCTCTCTCTCTCTCTTACACCTTCTCCTTCGCACCCTCTCTCCCTCCGCACACTTTGTCTCTATCAATATCTGTCTATCTCTCTCCTCCCCCTCTCTCGATATCCCTGGACAGATGGTGCAGAAGCACGCAGAGGAGCTTTTGCGACTTCAACCAGGAGAGAAAGGATCAGAGAATACGAAGAAAGGGCAAGGGAAGGACCATTCTACTTCAGAAGCGGTGAAGGCGCTGTAAGTGTGTCTCTTCATAGCGCTTGGATTATCTCTCTCCCTGCCCCTTTCTCTTTTCTTTTCTTGTCTAAGTGCCCTCATTCTCCGCCGCAGTAATACTTCGCATCACTACTTTGTACTGTTCTTCTCTTCCTCCCGCCCCTTTCTTTCTGTCTTTTTCAATGTCTCTCTCTGTCTCTCTCTTTCTTTCCCTTCGGCTCTTTTTCTCTAATACTCTCCTCGAACTTCCCTCACCACCCTCATTCTGTCTCTCTCTTCCGGATTGTCTGGACGGATGCATAGAGCTGAAGAAGAACAGGCCCAATGCCAGTGGTTCGTAGAGGATCGAAGCTGTCTCCTCGCTGCCCCATTGCTTATCTTTCCATATCTTCCGCTCTTCTTCTCATCCCTCTCTCTCTCTCCGTTACTATGTCTTCATCTGGCTTCTCTCTCTCTCTCTTCCTTCCTTCGGGTTATTGACTTCATGGAGGCGGAGAAGTAGACCCTGCCTTGTCTCTCTCTATGTGTGTGTGTCTCCGTCTGCCCCTCCGCGCTGGCTTGCCTTTCTCGCTCGTGCATGTTCAGTGACCACCTGTCTGATTCGTTATCCTTCACCGGTCTCTCGCTCTTTCTTCTTTTCTCTTCTTCCAAACGCTTTGCATGCTTTAGGTATGTCGAGAAGCGGTTGATGCAGGAAAGATTGGAGGCCATAGAAGCAGAATTCAAGGAGAAAGACCAAGTGGAGGCTGACATAGAGGTAACCTAGAAGAAAGGAAGATGGAGCGGCCCCTCTCTCTCCATCTCACGGCTTTAGCCTGTGCCTTCTCCCGCTTTGATGGCTAATAATCCCCTGTGGCTGTCTCTCTAGCGTTGCATCGTGGGCCTGTTTGACTACATCGAGGAGCTCGAGGCTGAGAATCTCTTTCTCCGAGGACTTCCTTCTTCCTCTTCTGACTCTGTATCCTCATTCACCCTGTCTGGGCCCAGCTCAGAAGAAATATCATAAAGGAAAAGAGAACTAGAGCAGAAAGAAACGAGGAGAGAACGAGCAAGCGAGAAGAGAAAGGCTACAAGAGTGAGGATGAGAGCTCGCTAGATAGACACATATTTATCCGTTTCTCAATAAGACGAGAGGCTTTGAATAACTACAGCGGGGAAGAGGATTAGGTCCTTCTCTCTTCCTCCTTTCTCCTCTCGCGTTAGGAGCCTCTTTTCTCTCTCTCTCTCTCTTTCTCTCTCCCGTTATCTCAGTCTCTCTGTCGCTCGGGAGTCCATTCCCCTTGGCACTTATTCGAGTTGAATCTCTCTTATGCCGTTAGCATCCACAATCTTGATAACGAACTGCGGCTGGTTGACTAGGAAGCGCAGGCGGATCTCATCCAAACAGAGTCGAAGGAGCTTCTTGCCTTCCTCGAGCGTCAGGTCAGGCTAAGGGCGGTGATTTCCGAGAGAAAAGCAGAAGAAAGAGAAGAGTCAGAGTGACAGGATGCTTGGCTTCTCGATATGCCCTCAGCTTTTTCTCTAATATCATCATATCCTCTATCCCTCTTTGACCTCGAAAGGAAGGTGATGCTGTGGGCAAAGACGGAGGAATACGGGACCGCTTATGCTCTCTCTATTGTTCTCTCTCTCTCTCTCCCTGCCACCATCCTTGCTATCTCTTCTCCCAATAATCACTTTCCTTGCGCTCACACTTCTGTCGTGTTAGCAGCTATTTCATAAGCTGATCTCTTCTCTCTCTCACTCTGTCTCTCTCTTCTTACCTTCCAATATCTATCAAAGATGGAGGTGATGAAGAATGATGCGTATCCATGAGCTCCAAAGTTGGTCTTCGTCATGGAAGCAAGGTAGTCCATGTAGTAGAGAGAGGGTCCGCCCTTTGACAGCTCTGTAGCCTTATCAAATCCGCCCAGCAGCAAGAAAACGTTGGAAGGGCTTTTCCGGAGGTCGGTTGCCAGCTGGAGACGAAGGGTGTGACGAAGACGGTGAGAAGGAGGAGAGAGAACGGGACAGAAATAGCGCAACGAGGAGAGAGAAGAACCTTCTAGTGCCCTATTGGAACCCACTCAGAGAAGGCCGGAGAAAGAGAGAGGGAAGAAAGAGGCAGAGCTTCCACCTGGTTCCTTGTGAAGTTTGCTGCTGCATGTGTCGTCATTTGCAGTTCATTTCTAAGCTCGTTGAGCTTGATGTTTTTCTGAATGTACTCCGAGAAGTTCACCCGGTGCGCCGCGTCACCGACGGCTCCTAAGATCTTGGCGGAGTCGAGGCTGATGATCTAAGCTCATAGAGGTTTGAGAAGAGGCAGGGAAGGTCAGCACAAGAGAGGCAGCAAGCAAAGCAAAAGACTAATGCGAAGGCCTTCGTGCACGATCTAGCCGAGGCAAAGTGCCTCTAACCATACCTTATCTTCATCGTGTTTAAAGACCACGATCGACCGGCCCGCAGTGGCGTCCGCGGCAATCAGGACGTAGCTGCTCGTTGCGCAGGACAATCAAGACAACGACCAGGGGGAAGGATGAGCGAGGGGGCGGAAAAAGGGAGAGAGAGAGAGAAACAGAGGGAGAGAGAGTCAGATCGTACCAAGGAGGATGAGGTCGTCAGATCCCAAGAACAGTGTGCAAGGGAGGAAGAGTGTCCTTACTCTTTGCCTACAAATCCTAGTAATGACTCCATCTGGCACTTGTGACGTTTTACCGCTGGTCTCCCTGGGTCCTCTACCAAGATTTTCCTATGCAGCGATAGCTAGTTCTCGCTTTGTACCTCTGGTCCTGCAGAGACACTTCCTTATCTCTAGAGCTCAGTATCTGGTCGCCAGCATAGGAGATCTGCCGCTAAGAAGTCTGCTGAAGCGCCGGCAATCGGGAACATGAAAGGAAGTCTGGGGAGTTCTGCAGATCTCAAGATCTGAAGCCGCAATAATCTTCTCTAAAACGAATCTTCTTACTACTCCAACCGCCACAGCTAAGACACGCAATATCCAACTCCAAAGGCCTACTATTATCTGTCCTCAATATTGATAATCAGTTTGTGGTTCTGTCAAAAATCTTTCTCATCGAGATCTCCATCTGGCATCTGGAACTCATCAGGAAAGAGCTTCATCTGCGCTCCGGGAGCTCTGCGACAGAATCTGCCATCTTCCGATTGTTGACCGAGCGGGTGATGACGCTACCGTCTGTCCGTGCTAAGAATGCCCTGTGCAATTGCGGCGAGTGCTGAGATGACAGTACTGTCTGTTGCCTAAGGATGCCCTGTGCAATAGCGGCGAGTGCTGAGATGACAGTGCCGTCAGTCCGTGCTAAGAATGCCCTGTGCAATAGCGGTGAGTGCTGAGATGGCAGTACCTGTCCTGTTGCCTAAGGATGTCCTCTCCAATAGCGGCGAGTGTTGAGATGACAGGACTGTCTGTTGCCTGCTGAGAATACCCTGTGGAATAGCGGCGAGTGCTGAGATGACAGTACCTGTCTCTTGCCTGCTGAGAATGCCCTGTGCGATGGCGGCGAGGGCTGGGATGATACTGTCTGTTGTCTGAGAAGGTCCTTGCTTCATCATGCATCATCTCCGTCAGTGGCTGCTGCTATTGAAACGTCCTTGACGAAGGTTAGGAAGGAAGGGAACAAATGACCTTTCTCATATCGGTCTGCCGCATTTAATGTTGAAACCAGTGCCCGGCAATAACAGATTAGCTGTGGAGCTCATTCGAAGCACCACGTCCTATTCTACGCGCGTTCTTTGTTTCATAGCCAGAGATCTGAAACTGAAGATGATCCAACTCTTTTTCATCTATTGGCACTCTACAAGGACATTAATCTGGCGGCTAGTGGAGTCCGGGCGAAAGCCACGCTTTCGTGATTAGTTCACCTGCCCGTTCGATGGCAAGCACCAGTGCCAGTATCCGCTACCCTAGCCCACTCACCATAACCCGAGCTCTTAAGAGACCCCGCTCCCCTTCGTCAGCCATCTTCACTAGAAGCCGTTGCGCTATTGCCTTCACCGCCAGCTCCATGATCTTGCCCCTTCAAGTCCCTTCTGCTACTCTACTAATAGATAGAAGGAGCCATATCATAGACCAGACAAAGGCGGAGTCAAGGTCTTTCCTTGCGGTCTGTGCCATAGAACTTCAGCGTAGATTCCCTCTTCGCCTCCTTTCTCCATACCTTTCCTATCAATTTCTTCGTCATCGTCGCGGTTCTCCCCTTACTATTGCCAGTAGTCAACAGCCCTTCTAGTCATGAGTAGCTCCAGATTCTTTATTAGGCATAGAGTGTATGTACAGGTCTCTCCTACAGCAAAGCTAAACACCCTCTCAAGATGTACGAGGCAGAGGCTCTAACGATGCCGGGTTTGCAATCTGTCTTACGGAGAGACGCGTTGAATCGTAGGCGCAAGCGTCAATCTCTTGGCACTGAGGCCCCACTCCAAAAGCTTTACCGTCAGGTTACCCTTCTTTCCACTTAAAGGAACATCTGCTCGTGCCGCAAGGCCGTAAACCTCGAAGGCTGGTCCACTATATTCAGCAGAGATGCGTCCAACAGCTTTGGCATTCCAATAGACCTCGAAGACAGTGTCACTCTTAGGATAAGGCACGAATTGGTTGACACTATAGTTGGCTGGAGCTGCATCTTCAAAGCACAGGTCATATGAATAGCTCTCCCCGACGGCACTGAGAGGAGTGCTGGAGGGCGGGAGAACGGTTAGTTTCTCTTTGTCTGCATAAACGACAGCGTCACAGCTGTCCTGGTGCTTCTCCTCTTCGATGCTATACACTTCATTCCGAGGGACGACCGACTCATCCTCGTGCTTCTCCTGCTCGTGTACGCTTTCTTTCTCTCCTTCTTTGGTGAGGAGTCTCTTCACTGATACCTTATAAGCGTTAAGAGGAGCAGGCGGGGAACTCTTTGCAGCAGAAGAGGAGGAACAGGGAAGCTGGAAGATAGTCATTGTTCTCTTTCCTTCATTGAGGAACACGACGCCCTTTGCTGTCTTAGACTCCGCTGGAACTTTGATCTCAGCAGAAGGAAGTTCTTTGTTGACCTTTCCTCCGTCAAGAAAGATGTGGAAGGTAATAGTCTTTCCCTTTGGCGGCGCCTGAGTGATGTCCAGAGTGATCTCATAGTCTCCTTTCTCAGGCACACAGAAGACATAGCTCTGGTTATTGGTGCGGGTTCCGAGGACCGAGGAAGAGACTGAGGAGATTATTGTGGGTGGAGAGAAAGGATCTGCACTGAGTAGAGTCTCCCCGCAGGAGTGAGTGAGAGGTCCTTCGGGCAGAGCCGCAACTTCAATGGACGAGAGAAGTAATCCTGGCAAGACACAGAGGATTGCAACGAAGATGTCCATCATCACTGCATGACGGTAGGTTGACCGGGCATGTGAGCTGCTGAAGCCAGGGCGGCCTGTCATTGTTGGCTTGAGGTTGACTGTGATGAACCGCTTTAAAGCCTACAGAAAGCCACCTTGGCGCTTGATCGCGCCGCAAGCAGGTTCAAGACCCTGAGTGATGCAGGTCTTTCTATATTATAAAGCCCTTCTCGGCGGTAGCTCACCGCAGTGTCTATTGATGGCTCACAGGCCCCTCCAGAGAGGCTCATGAGCCGGTCTCCTGATGGCGCCGGTCACTGATAGAAGGAGAACGGTCTCCTGGTCAAACGCACTGTGTCCTCCTCCTGCTGGCCTTCTCCATGAGCCTTTCTCTGGGGTTCCATCCTTCTTAGTTCTTCATTCACTCTTCTTCCGTCTCTCATCAATCCAGCTATAGGTCGGCTGGCCAGATGTCTGTTATTGTCTACGTCACCCCGTCATCAACCGTCGATAAATGGAGATCGCAGGCCTGAAGGTCAGAGCTAACACTCCTTCCATACAAAGGAACCAAGAAGGACGAGGAGAGAAGGTCTGAAGCGCACTGGCAAGCAGCAAGGCTTGGTTAACATCCTGGCTCTTTGTTCCCCTGTCCTCCGTCTCTCCCTGACCTCTTTCCTTCCGAACATTGGGACTGATGGCAGTGTATCGCCTTCTCATACTTCGTAAGAAGAAGGAGAAGAAGAACTACTACTAGTCAGCAACCAAAGAACGGCTAAACCCCAAAAAAGTGTAGAACTACCGTTTGTCGGCATCGACAAGCACAGTCCTAGCTCCTTCTCAGGCTAGAACTAGAGCTACTGGAAGGGCTGCTAGGTCTGAACTATGGAGAATAGCCGGTCCACTGAAGAGCTAGTTATTGCCGAGTAGACTGAGGAGCTAGTTGTTGCCGAGTAGAAAGGTGGACGCAGCCCAATTAACACACGGGCCTGGTGATGGTAGAGACTGGAAGGAGCTTACCGGAGTTCTTAGTCTTTCAAGGACTAAGTCTCTGTAGCTCATCTCATGCTGTCAGTGCCCGTCCTGGTCCGAACGTCCTGCGGTCTCTTCTGTGTCTAAACTCTTCTCCATGAGGAGTTTCTCCTTCAAGGACAGTCGTAGGAGCCGATGTCCAAGCTCCAGGATTACCGTCTCGCAGCGGTTGATCACTAGGTTAGAGGCCTTACTATCTCGGTACTGGACACTACTAGTTTTGGCCTTGTCGCCCTCTCATTGACTCGGAACTGGCTCCCGGCGCAAGGAAGAGGGTTGCAGTTAGACCAGGAGAGGTCCTCTTCAAATCTACGCCGGACTCGTCCACCGTCAGGTGCCGCGGTGAGGTGCTCGTGGCCTTTTGCTTGTTCAATTCTTTGGTGCTGTGCAGCAGCTTCCTCGCTGATGGCACTGCCTCTTACGCTGAAGATGAGTGGTAAGAAGAATATAGAGATCCCGATAGGAGTCATTTGACAGCGAGTATCCCGGCCGCGTGCTTCAGCTACCGCGGCCCGGCTGGACCCCAGCGCAACCTGGGTGATGAGGCAGGCTGCACCCGCTACCCCTCTCCTCCGTAATGTTGGAGTGGGCTGTGCCCCCACTCTAGCTCAGCTGGTGTACGTTGGAGACTGCTCGTCGACTCGAGGCCTGTCCTCTGCATTTGCAGGCAGTGCTCCGACATGTGCTCATCCCTGCCGGCTAAATCCCAGCGGGCATGTAGTGCTAAGGAAACGCTTTGTGTCGAAAGAGAGGAGAGAACTTAAGAAAAGAACTATCATAATCTGAATGAGAAAGGAGCTGACATGGTGTCCCGAGGAGGACCGTCTTCTACTGACGGCTCTTCCCATCCTTTGGCTTCTTGCTGCAGCCGAGCCCAGCTCGCTTCTCTCTCAGGAATGACTCATAGCGTCTGACTTCTGTGACCGTGTATCAATAGTGACAGGAGATAGCTGCCTTTCCGTTCACTGAGGCTCAGCTCCTGCCACGGTTGATCTCTGGATCACTCTTACCTCCACCTTGGCACAAGAAAGACTCATCTGCTAAGTAATTACGAGAGCAGTATCCAGTGGCCTGACTCCTCTCACTCTACGGCACGGCACTGAGCTAGCCTTGATCCCACCTCTATTCTACTTTGTCCGCATGTGTAAGGATGATGGGCTTGTAGACATAGCGTTTTGCCATTGTTCCGTCCCACTAGAGCGCACAGACCAGTGGTAGAGAACTGCAACAGGAGCACGAGGGAATACGAGGGCCAGACTGTCGCCAACAGCAATTGATTGCGGCACGAAACAGAGGAACTAAGAGAGCCAACACTGGATAGGTTCATAAAGCTTGCAATATCGCCAGTAGCCAGTGATGCGCCCAGGCAAACGAAAGAGGAGGCAAGAGGAACAAGGCGGCAAGAGCTAGCAGTCAAAGGACACAACTAGCATCAAGGTCAGTTGGCTCTTTGAAGAAGTGCTTGTGAAGAATCCCGCCTTGTTCTAGCTGACTAGGTGACGGAACGCACAGCGCAGAAAGACTCATGTGCAATGCTACTGCCTTTCGTCCCGCTATTGGCAAAGCGACACTATCTAAGCACTTCCTGTGCCTTATGTTGGAGGCAGACGATGACTAGCGAGCCTTTCTTTCGTCAACGTAGCCGCGGCCAATGTACAGGGCAACCATACGCGTCATTCTTACATGGACGTTGTATAAATGTATGTAAGCACAGGCGAGAAGCGCGTCGCCAATGATGAAGGAACTAGGACAATGAGGGCCCTCTTTTTGCCTTTCTTCCTCTTTCCTTTTACTCTCTCTCCTCTATCCAGGCGGTGCCTCACTAAAGTCATACTGATGTACACATTATCAACACGGGGATCGATAGCTATTGTCTCTGCTGACTCCCCAAAGTCTTCCTCCTCTCCAAACCAAACCTCTCATCTCTTTCTCCTTCCAGGTATTTCTTATGCTTTTGATCATCTTTCCTCTCTCTTTCTCTTTCAGGCAAGTCTCCCTCCTTCTTTCCACCATGCCTCCGCTCTATTATCTCTTGTCCCTCTTGCTTATCCGAAGACATTCTCCCCGCTGTACGTGACATACAGAAAGCCATCCAAGTCCTTGTTCTTCTCGTATACATCTGACATCAAAGCGGCTACAATGGATGAAGAGAGAAAAAGGTGAATACGGGGAAAGAGAGATGGAAGAAGATGAAAGGAGAGAAAGCGGACACAAGCGAAAAGAGTCAGATAAGAAGGGAAGACACGGTCACAAGGTCAACGAGTTGATTCTTGTATATAATCAGCAACGGAGACGATAGAGCAAAAATGGAAGTGCCAAAGACCAAGAGAGTCAGCGTGGTGGAAGAAACAGGAAGGCAGAACGGTTAGATAAACGATAGATAGACCGCGTCTTACAGGTGGGCGGCAGATTGTTGTTGACAAAGATAAAGATCGCTTCATCTGACTTGAGCTCCAGTCTCTTTCTGATGATGTACGCAAACTGCCCCACATTCAGGTCTGAAGGGACCAGATATTTCTTCTTGTCAATCTGAGCAATAGAAGAGTGCGGACTCTTCTCGCAGATAACCTGACGGCATAGATTGAGAGACAGAGAGAGTGTACGAGAGAGAGAGAGAGTGTGTGAGAGAGAAAGAGAGAACGCGTCCCAAAGATTAGGAAGACAGGAGGAGTAAGCATCATTGAAAGACCGTAAGAACGCGTGATGTTGAGGGAGCTGGGACAATAAGAATGTTGCAAGTGTCCAGATAGCGCAGCTTCTTGAAAGATAGTAGCGAGGAATGCGATAACGACTAGCTAAGAAGGGCACTACCAGAGGAGAAGTCACTGCTAACCGAGACGACAAAATAATTCCACTAACAATGAGCAGTGATAGAAACTACTCGTCGGTTCACCCGGACGTAAAAGTTTCTTCAGTAGGAATCATGAGAAGAGCCAAATAGGGCAAAGAGAGCGATGGCAAGCTCTACCATGAACAGGAGAGGTTACGACGGAAAGTACGATGATCTTACCGGAACTCTATCCACAAACCTAGCCCGTACCCTCGCCGCCTCAGCGGCTCTGCGGTCATAGGAATAACTTTGTTTGAAGGTGCTCATCCTGCTAGAAGAGAAAATTAGGCCAAGAACATAAGAGGCAGGTTGCAAGATTAGAGGATGGCGTGAGCCAGGAGAGGGCCTTGCATCTGGGAAGAGAGAGAGGTAGAGACGAGTAGAGAACGAAGCTTTGGAGCTGTAGAGGAGCTAATTAGCAGATCCGTGGTACCTCTCCTCTTCTAGAGTTCCTCTTGCTTTCCTCTTTGTAATCGCCCACCTCGGGGGTTGCTTGAACACCAAAGATTTATAGAATCTTTGAAGCGCTTACTCTTCTCTTGAGTCTCTTTTTTGAACTGCTTTTCTCTGAAGTGTCCACTTAACGCCTGCTCTGCCTGATCTCTCCGTGAAACTCGATGGCGTCAATGAAGCTGAAGGCTCCAGTCTGGGCTGTCTCTGTCTCAGAGCCGATGCGCAGAAACTTCATGGACCGTGGACGAAGCTCTGCTGGTCTCTCTTCTATTATCTCTCGCATACTCTGTCTCTCCAGAATGCCCACTCTGTATGGTCCTTCTTTATCTTTAGCCCATATAGTAAAAGGCAAGTTAGTACCTGTCTCTGCAACTTGTGGTGTCTCTCCACCTATGTCTGTCTGGATGGTGGTGTCTCCCCATTGCCCATTGAAGCACTTCTCTGTTTTCTTCTGTCTTGCATATGGTCCTCTCTGACTTGCTCAATCTACTCCCTTCTCTCTCTATTCTTATTCAATCGTGGTCCCTTCCAATATCTCTTTCGCCCTCTCTCTGTCTGTCGCCCTCTCTGTCTTTTGAGTCTCTTCATCAAATTCAAGGTAAAGAGCTGCGAGAAGCCGATATCTGGGATAGGTACCTGCGAATTATGCATCTCTCCATAATTACACTACAATATCCCTAATATGAGGCTTATACCCTGCACGTATTCTTACTCCAATCTTGCCAAAGACTTTCAATGCTATTGCAAGAAGAGAGCCTAACTACTATTATGAAGAAAATTCTTCTGCTCCTACCAGCAGCAAAAGTTACTGTGGCGCTTTCCCTCTTCACGCGACGCTGTCTCTATGTCACTATGGCAGAATGGTGTAGTTGTAGCTGTAGTACCGCGTTGTACTCCATTGTCCATCTCTTGATGTTGAGCTAGTAATGTAAAGACGGCCTTTCTATCACTTTCTGGGTCTTTTGTTCTTCGCTCAAACCTATCATCCTCTTGATGATGCGCAGTGCTACCATCATCGCCGCTGTCTAACCACCAGGAGGAAAGATCATCTTCTCTTCTTCTTCTTCTCCTGCGATAATGTCGCTAAGAATCAGTAACATCTTCTTTTCCAGTAGTACAAGAAGGGAAGTTGCAAGAAGAAGGAGGAGGAGTGGTGATGAAAGGGTCACTATCCAGTGAGCGGACAGCATTATTCAGATCCATCGGCAGAAGTAGCCGGCGTGATGGAAAAAAAAGGAGGGAAGACCTCCGCATCAGTCATTGGGCAGGCGGAGGATGGCTGTTTACTCTTCTTCTTCAAAGCGTCTACGTTAATACTGACGAGACAATAACAAGGAAGAGCATTCTTTCACAAAAAATTATGTCACGATCATCAGCAACTCTTTCTATACTATGAGCTGAAAAGAGAGCTGAAAAATATTATGGCACTTGCCATGCCCTCCCGGCGTGTCGGTGTCAAAACTTTCACGCTACAAACAACAAGGCTAACCCGTTGAGCCTCCGCGACTGGTGCGGTTCCAAATATTCCACTAACGTAAGGGCCCGACGGACGCCGAGAGGGCATGAAGAAGGAGCGAAAGCTTCTCTTCGGCCGTCATGGCCGGCACCAGAGCGATAAGATTGTTGTTGAACGTTGTGCCACAGCCAAGTGGCCCACGACGGGACCACCCCGACATCACCACCCTGCGGTTACCTCTCTCCTGACAGGAGGCGAGGTCCCCGACAGCATGGAAGAGACCCTTCCCCCTACCGTCATGGTCGCTGCCTTGACTAGCTCCACTCACTCCAGCGGAATGTGAACGCCTTCTTCGGACGAGAGGATGCTTCCAATGCAAAGAAAATGGCCGATTCATTCAGCAGCTGCCCGCGTTTACCGCTGAACGGGGAGAATGACAAGGACGACAGCGCAACCGAGACCCAAATGGGTCGTTACAGAACCCGAGTGGGCAACGTTCTGGAACTAAAATAAGTACTAATAAAGGCGACAATGCTTTAGGAGAATAGTGCATCTTGCCCACGCCCCTATGAACATCCCCCATCATCGTCCCAACACCGGCTCCTTCCTTGGCCCCTTACCGGCGAACCCAAAGCCACCTCGCTCCGTCTCAATCGATCTTTGAACCCTGACGACAGCTCCTCGACATCTGTCGTTCGGACTCAGCTCAGTGCTAATGCCAGAGTACTGCTCTCATGCTAGAGATGCATGGTTATGAGGAGTCAGGCAGGAAGGGACGACTGCAGAGAGAGGAGGATCAGCTGGAGGATCATCATTATGAAGGTGAAGACGAAGACTGGCGGAGCAGAAGTGTACTTCAAAGCCCAAATCTCTACGGCGGTCTGGAAAAATGCTCAATCCATCACTCCATCAACACTAATTCCGTATAAAGCGTTTTTCTCGTCAGCGTCTTCNNNTCTCTCTCTCTCTCTCTCTCTCTCTCTCTCTCTCTCTCTCTTTCTCTCTCTCTCTCTATGTCCTGAGCCCATCGCTCTCCTATCAGTGTGCCAGGACCCAGGACAGCCATCTTTCTACCAGCTTCGGTCTTCTGCTGCAGTTCACCTTTCTGTTCTCTTCTCATTCTCTTCTTCTTCTTCTTGAGCCTGCACTTCGTTGCCTGGCTTCTCTTCCTTCTCCTCTGCCAATTGCCGCTCTTCAGAATATTGGACAGCACTCCTACTTAGACCAGAACAAGAATAAACGGGCTGGTGCTCCTCCTGCTGTCGTTGCTTTGTTTGTTGACAGGCAACACAAGGCTTCAACAATGCATGAACGAGCGGAAGAGACCTCCTCCTTCTGGATGATCCACCCAAGGCCCCACACAGTGGGTCAGACATTAGACAGCTTTTCCTCTCTTGCTACAGTTCCCAACCGCAATGATAGCAGCATGATGACCGTGGGACCGCGGGGTGCTTGGTTTCTCATCTTGTCATTAGTCAGTCAGTCAGCAACTTCCTAGCTTGAGCACAGTGACTGGCAGAAAGCGACGTCTGGCGGCAAGCAGCAAGCATACGACAGGAAGAAGAAAGCGTGGTGATATAAAACTCTGCTAATTGTTGACGACTTCCCTTCCTTGTTGCGCGGCTTTCACTTTCTGCTGCAGCCATCAATTCATGATGACGACGAGCCTATCAGTCTGGCGTCTCTGTCTGCTGACTATGCAGGCGGGACTGTTCCTTCTTCTTCCCGTGTCAGCATCAACCTCTTCATCTTCTTCGCCACAAGCTCAGAGTCTTCTCCAGGAGGAAAGTACGAAGACGCGATCCTTTGATGGGCCAAAGATCGCTGCTTCTTCCCTCTCTGCTGGCGGCTATGATAGTACCTCGTCGCCCTGTCCCGAGGGTAGAGTATACTTTGAAGTCAGTGAGAGTATGGCCTATTGTCTGATGCACGAGCAGAACATCACTTACATCACTGAGCAAATCAACCGACGTAAGGAGGACGCCGAGCATCATCCTTCTCCCGCCGCGCTGCTGCATGCCTACGCCTTGGTCGTCTTCAGTCAGATATCAGGCCTTGGTATGCCGGTCACCACGGCTTCTCCTAGAAGAGAGACACAGCAGCAGCTGCAGGATAGGGCAAACAAGAAGTGCCACCCTTTCATCCGGTTCACCGGCGCCGCCTTCCCTATGGCCCCCAACGTCTCACTTGTCTACTGCCTGAAAGACTTTCTCTCTAAGCAGCAGAGAGAACTTCTCAAGTTCTGGAGCTTGGACTCTTCGCCTGGCGAGCCTTCACCTTTCTTCAGCTATGACGCGCGCCTTGGCAATGCACTTCTGGCGATGAGACTTCTGGAGGAGTGGAACGTCACAATTGCAAGGACTGGTGATGCAGAGGAACTGTGTGGCTGTCAACAAATGGCACGGCGGAGCGGCACAGGAAGCGTGACGGAGGTCTACTAAGACCGACATCCTTGCTCCACTCGTCGTCAGCATGGGCCACAGCACTCGTGATGGCTGCAATGTCTTTCTGCCGTGCAGAAGAGACTCGTCTTGAGCCTCTAGAGAGCTGCGCAATAATGATAAACAACTTGATCAACCTTCTTCTTCGGCCACAGGGCCAGGCTTAGTTCGTGTCTCCTCGAAGAAGAGGCAGACGACGAGGAGCGTGCTACTCAGAAAGAGTAACTTTCTCGGTCTCTGTGTGTGACTTGTTCTCATCATTAGCACCACCCACAGTCCTTTGTTGATCTCTCTCTCTCTTCCTCGCCCTCGTTCAGTACGTTGACGACAGCTCTTCTCACTCTATCTCTCACTACTTCTTTGTAGAAGCACTCGAACTTCCCTCCTGTCTTCCCCGCGTTGTGGACCTCTCTCCGTCATGTGCCATCTCCTCCCTTATGCGGCCTTGTGGCGGAGTGGCAACAAGCTCTCACTTCTTTTTTCAAGAAAAAGAAGCTCCAGCTTGTCTCTTTTCTTCTTCCGTTTTCCATCTGAAGCCGTTCTAGTAGTTGCAGCTCTACCGCTTTATCCAGACGATGAGAGGGAAGATGAAAGGCAAGAGTAGCAGGAGGAGAGAGATGGCAGACGGCGACGGTCCTTGTTTGGCCGTAAGGACAATGATACCGTAGCAGCAAAATTATTGCTAGGTAGCTTATTGGGTTTATTATGACTGGAGAGAGAGAGAGAGATGATATTGTCTACTCATTACTACGGAGAAGAAACCTTTACATGCTCGGAGTGAGACGACTGACACTCGCCGTGCGCACTCTCTCTTTCTCTCTCTCTGTCTCTGTTGCGATCGCTGTCTTCCTCTCTGTCTCAAAGTCGCTCTTCTCTTAGTAGACATTGTCTCCCACTTTCCCTCCTTTCTCTCCCTTTCGCAGAGATGACTACTGCTGTGTGATTGCAGAACTCGTTTCTCTCCGTCCAACGCCAGGAACAGTGCGGCACACGGGACTCTTGTCCTCGATGTTTCTCAGTAGCGACTCTCTCTCTCTCTCTCTGTTTGCCGTCCTCCTCGGTAAAAACCCTTGGCGGCAAGAGAGAAAAAGAGAGAGAACAGCGAAAAGAAAATGACAAACAGAGAACAAGAGGGATAATAAGTGAGCCGCTGCTATTGTGGAGCTCACAGATAATCTGAGACTTCGCATCACCAGATGGAGCTTGAAAAAAGAAAGAGAGACACGTCGTTCATGTCCCTCTCTGCAGCTCTGACCCGTTATTAAAGATTTGAAGCCCCCTCATAACGTTGGATGAAGCTTTGTGAGAGCTTCTGTCATGTCTCTTTCTTACATCCACTCTCCCTCTCTCTCCTCACCAATCTTTCTCTCTGCCCTCATGTGCCTCAAGTCACGGCGGTCGATGTCTGTCTGCCAGTCAATCGCTCGCAGCTGGCCCTGCTCCTCACCTTCCCTTCTCGGCATGTGGGAGAGACAGGGAGAGAAGAGGGAGAGAGAAAGAGCACTTCAGAGGAATGCAAATGGCTTGAAAAGAGCCGGTCAAGCTCTCCTTTCCCTCTCACCTGTCATTCGTCTCTTCTTTTTCCTATCCCCTGCTCCTTCCTCGTCCCAACACATGAAGAGACGACGTCATTCGTTCACCTGTCTTTCTTTCTCTCTCTCTCTCTCTCTCTCTTTTTTTTTTTTTCCCTCTCGGTTCTTTTTGTCGGATGTTTTGCTGGCGGCAGACTGGCCACCCATCTTCCACACAGAACTCTGGCGCCACAATGGATTTTCTCGCAGGAGAGAAGAGAAAAGGGTGAGGGGAGAGAGAGAGAGGAGAGGACACGCATGGGGGAAGAGAGAGGTGAGAACCCTCTGAGAGACAGATTCGACATCAGATACAAAGAGAGAGAATCTCTCCTCATCGAGAGATTCGTGGGACGAGGGGAGGAGGAGACAGAGAGGAGAAGAGAGAAAGAAGAGGCATCTGGGCGCTCCATCCATTCCACCAAGAATGGGGGAGATTCCTTTTCTCTCTTCTTGCGCTCTTTGTCTAGGAAGCGCAAGCATCACTAGCGTCAGAGAGAGAGAGAGAAAGAGTGAGAGAGAGAAGAGTGAGAGAGAGAAGAGTGAGAGAGAGAAAGAGAGAGACAAAACGCGAGAGAGAGAAAGAGAGAGAAAGAGAGAGAGAACGTCACAAGTGAGACAAAGAGGGGCAAGAGAAGAGAAGGAAGTCCTTCTTTCTATTGTTGTCAGCTTCCTCGAAGATCCGTCTTCCTACCTTGATCAACATCTTCTGCTCTGTCTAGCAACCCTACATCTAAGCTCTCATTACGATAGCTATCACTGAGGTTAAACAATATCTGTCTTGCTAATGCATATCTCTATAGTGGACACTTGCAGCACGATGTGAGGCTAGATATATCTCACCCGCATTCTTCTTCAATGGCTCTGATGCCCAAGATACGTTTCGGTCTAATACTGACCATTAATATTTGGCCCCTCTGTCTCATATCTATCATCACTCTACAGAGCTCTGTCTCTCTCTCTTGGACTGCGAGACCTCACTAAAAGATCGAGGCGGTTGGAAGATAGTTCTTCATCATTGTGAACATGAAGAATAGTGAGGTCATTTATACCTGATAACAATAGTATTTATTCAAGGAATCAGGGATTCTTACCCCTTGGGCCACCTGAAGCGTCCCTAAGCGTCGCCGTTTTTGAGTGCAGCTGCTCCGCTCTTTCTTTCTCCAGCATGCAAGACACAGGCTCATCGGGGAGAGAGAGAGAGAGAGAGAGAGAGAGAGAGAGAGAGAGAAGAGTGAGAGAGAGCACTATAAAAGAGAGAGAGAGCACTAAGGGAGAGAGAGAAAGAGAGAGCACCAAGAAAGAGAGAAGGGAGCACTAAAGAGAGAGATGAAGAACGGGGAACAAAGAACCAATGAGAGAGAGAGAAGGGCCAAACCGCAAGGGAGAATGATCTTGTGCCTCTTCCCCATTCAGAAGGCTGCAGCTGCTTGGTGGCGGTGGCTGTGTGTTCCTCTCCGCCCTCTTCTAGCCCCGCCATTCGACTCAACAACACAACTGCACTTGACTCTGGTTCACTTTTGGCTGGTGGCTGTTGGATAGGAGGAATCTTCCTTCTCCCTCTCTCTCTTCCTCTCTCCCTTTCACTCTTTCCTCTCTCTCTGTTCCTCTCTCTTTTCGTCTCTCACCAAGGAAAGCGTTAAAGTCCTGTTCTTCAACTCCGTCCACAGCAACAGCTACGACCACCATTACGGGATGAGGAGGGTGAACAAGGAAAGGGCAGTAAGAGGAAGACACGGCAAAAGCGGCTTGCGCTTGCTGCACTCTTTACTCTTCCCCCCTTTTCCTCTCTCTCTCTCTCTCTCTCTCTTTCGCTTGGTTCTCTCTCCTGCAATCTTCTCGCGTCATTGCTGGATCTCCGACGAGCTTCACAGACCATCAGTGCTTTCTCGTGGAACCACTCTCCTGCACAGAGGACAGAAGAGTCTTCTTCCTTGACCGAGAGAAGAGACAGTGGATGCGCCGCAAAGCGTGTCTTTCATTCCAGGAAAGGAGAGATCTGCGACTGCCATTCTTTTCTTTTCTTTCCTTTTCTCTTCCCTTGCCAAGCGGACCTGAGACGAGAGGAAAGAAGAGAGAGGGACGACCGAGCAGAGAGATCATAAAACATCAAGAACCATGGTCTCTCCAACCACAGCGATCTGCAGACGGAGGAACCAGATGCCACAGGAGAGAATAGCTGAAACTGGAGAGAGAGACGAAGAGAGAAGAGAAGAAGAAGGCTGCGCTGCTGGGTATCGTTATCAGCACTACAGGCCCAAGCATATCCAGACTCTCTCTCTCTCTCCAGTCTCGTTCTCCTCATCGCCAAGACCAAGCGAAGAAGAAGAGAGAGCGCCTTCCACCCTTGCGAGGCGGCCAGCGCAAGTCCTCCTAGAAAGGAAAAGAGAGAGAGGAGAGGAGAGAAGCAATTTCGACCAAACCTGCGAATTATTAGCGAAGGATGGAAGAAGAGAAACGGGGCAAGATCAGCTCTATTATGGGCATTTTCTCTCTCTGTCTCCCTCTTCCATCTCTCCACAGATGACACTTCCCGTCCATCCCTTGCTCGCGACAAAAGGAAAGGGCAAGAGAGAAGAGACAGGAGGAGAAGGTGTAGAGGAAGAATGGCTCTCCTGCTCTCCTGTCTCTCGTCCTCTCTTCGAGAAACAGAGGTCTTCTTCCCCCTACCCTCCCTCCGCTCCCGTGCCCATTCCGCTGACTCCGCGGTCCCCATTAGACTTTTTACCGCTAAGCCGACGTCGGAGCCTCAACGATGAGAGAGAAGAAGAAGAAGAGAGAGAAACGGATAGAGAAAACGAAAAGAAAGGCCTCGCAGGAGATGAGGCATGTGGGAATAACGGTTGTAGGGAAGACGAGGAGGAGGAAGAAGAAGAGTGGTGCCCCTCTTCACCCGTCCTTTCTCCCTCTTCCTTCTCTCCATCTCTGCAAAAGATTGGAGCCAAGCAGCAGAGAGAAAGGAGTGAAAGACCTGAAGAGAAAGAGTGGACCAGTGACTGGCCGCCCAAAGAGGGGAAGATGGGAGTTAATCGCAGGCTCTCTGAGATCAGTCAGCGGACTTGCTCTTCCTCTCCGGCACCCTCTACTGCGTCTTCTCTCTCCGATCTTTCTCCTTCTCTCATAGAGCCGTCCTCAACCCTTTGTTTCGCGATCTCTCCCTCCGATGATTGTGGGAAGAACAGGTATCGTGTTTCTCAACACGAACCGTCTTCTCCTTCGGTCTTTTGCTGGTCAGCCTACGCAGCGGCAGAGATGCTATCCCCTCTCCTTCCACTAGACCATGGAGAGGATGGAATATTTGACATGGAAGACGTCTGAAGAAGACTGAGAGACGAGGCAAAGCCGGAAGGAGAGAGAAGAATTAACTTTGGTTGTGGCCTCCTTCTCCTGCTAGCGGAGCATTCTTTCTTCGTCGATCGATGAGATATTTATTGCTTTCGGTTAGTCTGTGCTGTTCAGGCTGACTAGACAAAGGACATATGTGGGTCCCAGACCTGATGAACAGCCGCTATTGTGCGGCGTGGAGAGAGGAAGGAGGAGAGAGGAACCGAGCGAGAGAACGACCCATAGAGCAGATATGATGCATGTTCAAAGACTATTATTTAACGTTAAAGGTCACTCTCGTCTCTCCTCCTGGAGCCATGCTGCCAGCTAGCTGCGGCGATCACCATGTTCGTCTTCCCTGTCAAATTCTGCGTTCACCTCTGTCATTCAATATTGCTGCTTAGGGGCTCAGCTGTAAGCTCTTCTCTCTTGCTGCTTCGTCGAGTAGTATTCTGTCCATCACTGTGCGGCTACCGTTTTTCCACATCTGCTTCTCCTCGTCCTTGCAAACTGATGCATAACACCTCGATAAACAACACGTGTCTCTCCGTGTCCCACCTACAACTTGGGCTTCTGTCACTCTTCTCTCACTCACTATCATCGGTCACTACTTTTCTTCTCACCCTCCTCTTTCGTGGGCGGTACCTCCTTCTTCCTTCATTTATACACCGGCTCTGTTTCCAGAGGAGGAAGTCTACATAGGAGAGATCGGTCTAGCAGCCGTGGTACTGGGTAGTGAGAGGGCTAGAGCTTGGGAAGAGTGAGAGGAAGAAGAGAAGAAGTGCATCTCTTGCACTTGAAGAGGCACAAAGAAAGAGGAGCAAGGAATATCTCACACAACTTCTACTTGTAATACCACGTACTCAAGCTCAGCTACCATGACTCTTCTTGACTAATAATTTGTGTTAGACATTTTGGTGCCCTTATACACACTGTATCGATGCTTGCAGTATATTTTTGCTTTTCTCAGTAAGACAAAAAGGGGGATTTAATCCTTTTTGTTTCTTTTGACCCCCTTCCTCCCAAAAATGCTGCCTTTTATCTAGTCATATGCCGCCCGGTATCCTCTTGTCTTAGCGTCATGAGCAATAAACTCTTAAAGATTAACCGCCTGAACCATCCAAGAACTCTGCTGAGACAAGAAGTGGCGTGCATCCCTGTGGAGCAGAGAGAGAGCGAGAAAGAGAGCGAGAAAGAAAGAGAGAGAAGAGAGAGAGAGATGAGAGAGAGAGAAGAGAGAGAGATGAGAGAGAGAGATGAGAGAGAGGATTATGGAGAGAGGGAGAAAAGGAGAGAGAACGAGAGAGAACGAGAAAGAAAGAAAGCAAGAGTCACAGACAGACAGACAGGCAGAGAGAGAGAGAGAGAGAG
>FLMG01001215.1:0-23626 GCA_900088475.1 Hyphochytrium catenoides | reverse complement strand
TAAGGGGCAATCCTTGTCTATCGGAGGTAAGCGTGCAGGAGCAGCAAACATTGATTTCTTGGTGGCTCTTAGGGGTACTTCGTAATCCGCTCCTCCTGGATATCCCATCTGCTCCTATCCATACTGACACTGGCTGTAGTGCTTAATCGAGAGCGCTTGACTTTACGGAGGGAAGTTAAGCAATGGGAGTCCACAGTGTCAGCTCGCAAGGCTGAAGTAGCAGCACTCATAAGAGATCGAGAGCGCGCTTCCCAGCATACTAAGGCTTTGAAGGCGGAACTGCGGGCTCAAAAAGCCAAGCAGCAGGAGACACGGCGAAGGGTTACCGCTGTGACTCTTCGCCTACAAGGTGAGCGCTGAGCGCTGTGACCAGTACCTAGTATACTTGACGTCCCGAGACCTTACTGCTCTTCTTGACTTCGCTCTCAACTAAACCCGACGGTCGCTTGTACCTCGTTATAGACCTAGAGAGAAGGTGTCAGTCGCTGTCTGCTGACGCTCAGCTTTGGCTGAGGAAATATACAGAGGCGAAAGCTGGATTGAACGCGTGGGAGACAAGGACGACGGTGAAAGGAGCTGCTGCTGCTGAGCAGTCTGCTGGTGCGGGCACTCCAGCGCAAAATGACGGTGAGAATCAAACACTCCTCTGATTCCTTTCGTTTTGATAGAAGGGAAGAATTGGTAAACTCTGTTGTCTATTAATTCACAGGTTTGGGGACAGGTTCCGCTTCTCTACCGGTTGATGAAGCGCTTGTATATCAGGATGAAGATCAACAAGGACTTGTGCGGCCTTCACTGTCGCCAGCTGATGGCCTTGTTGATGGTTGCGTAGACACTGCTGAGGCTGAACCTGAGAGAGAGTTGACGCCCAGAGCTTCAGAAGAGGTGAAGGACCCGGAAAGCGATGAGGTACCTACCCCACAATCAGGTTGTTGTTTGGGCCCAGAAGAGCTGATGCTAGAGCTCATCCACCGACAGGCACCTCAACACCTAACTGTGGAAATTGCGGCAGCAGAGCGGGGCCCAAGGACGCGATCGGGCCTGAGTCGTAATGCAGTCAGACAGATACGCCTTGTGTCCACAGTGGCAGGCACCGTTCTCCGAGCTGTCTCGCAGCGTGGTCTATTCTGAAGTGATGACCAGCAGACAACGGCAGCGGTGTCACAGCCTTCACCACCGTTCTCTCTGCTGTGCCTCCACACTAGGGCTCCTTCCTCATCCTCTACCTTCCCCTTTCTTCCTCTTCCTCCTCCCGGTCGCTCCTTTTTGCTTTTTAGTCTTAGCATTGTCTGGTTGGTCACAAGGAGTCTGTCAACAAAGGCTTCGGCCACGTAGCTTAGGGTTTGCCTGTCTCTTATAAGATATACTTAAAGATGTAAAGTCGAAGAGTTCTGCTGCCTAAGTGCTATATGGACAAGAAAGTGCTTTGCCATCAACAAAGCTCAGTGAAGCGGTAGCGGTACCAATGTCCTGACCACCGAGTCTTCTTGCTTCTCCTCCTCGCCGTACTCATTGTTCTCCTCGCTTTAGCGCCCGCCCAATCGCACCTTTCAGCTATACGGTTCGCCTCCTCCTTTCTCAAGGACTCGGTAACGGTTGACCTAAACTGTTCTGAAGAGCTGTTAGCTCAACGAAAGAAGGAGGCGACTCCTTAGTTCCCACAGGATGCGATGGTCAATTCGTCCTTGGAGAGGCGCTACTACATACGTTTTAGAGGCTTGGCCCGATGGCTGCAGTTCTAGTGTGTCAGCTTTCTTTGTCAATCGAAATCTAGTCTTAATGCATCTCTACTTTCTTTTTCTCTCTGTCTCTGTCTTCTTTCTCTTTCTAGTTGCGATCTTTCTCAGCTCTACTGGCCTAATAGAGTTTAGTCTGACTGCAAAGAAAGTGCCATCAAGTGGTGCCGAAGTGAGCATAGCCTGCGTGTCCAGCAGCAGCCTGGTACCTATTTTTTGCCGTGTCGTGAAGTTTCCTATCCTTCTACTGACCCGGATCACGACAAGGGCACAACCGGCTGTAAGCGTGTTCTCGCTGGAGTTCACACTGACGCTCGGCTTTACTGGGCTCTAACCTGACTGTATCCAGCAGGACGGAACTCTTGGCTCAGTGGACATCATGGTATTCGTAAGAGGCTTGTCCCAAAGCTAGCTACGTAAGATACTAAGCGACAAGTTCATCTTCCTTCCCTGTCTAGCAGCACTATCAACTAGCTAGGCAATATTCAGCTATCTACCTATAGGATATGGAGTAGTTCCAACAGCAGCAGTGGGACGGAGAGACGGTGAAGCTTTCTAAGTAAAGTGATGCTTTTCGTTACATCTTCTCTCGGGTTAGCTAGCAGATCTCATCACGCCATCAGCAGTGCAAGGACACTGATAAACATACAGGCGGCAAGGGTCACAAACTGAGGGAAGGAAGTGGGGAGATCAGACAAGAAGAACAACTGAGACAATTATGGGGTCCCAAGGAAGGAGGCTCCTGTTGCCGTTCTGATAGGCTTTGTGCTCCTCTGAGATCCTTGTTATAGCTCTTGGTGGCTCTTTGTCAAAGCGTTGTATACATATGCTTTGAGAGAGTATGAGCTGCTGGTTCTCTCCATGCTTTCTCTGCATGTAAACCCACTATAAAGAAGGGGAAAGGGAAGATTAGCGTCTCAATGCGAGAGCAGAAATCTTGGTTATCCATGGCATTAGACGCGCTCCGACTGCAGCCTAATACGGAGAGATCCATCCGGCGAAGGAGTATGAAGATGCAAAAGCCTCCACAGAAAGGTTCCTAGGACCATCTCCCGACGACGCACAACCAAGTGAAAAACTCAAAACGATTGATGTCAGCGTCGAGGAGGTAAAGGCTCTCCTAAGGTCCTTTATCATCCCGGCTGCAGGCTTTATTACTGTTCCTCTTGTCCTGCACTTGGACACCTTGACATCTGCAAGTGCGTCTCCGACGGCTGAGCTCATATACTACGAGGGGTAGGGTAGATCCTTCCCTGGTTGAGACGCTGATGACCTTCCTCTTCTTCTGTCGTTAGAACTACACTATTGCAATGGAATCGGAAAGAGAAGCACTTTGGCACTGCTTACTGGAAGAGCCTCGAGGAGGCATGACACACTTATTACTAGGAAGTCCGGAGAGGCATGACGTAGCCTCCTGTCAGGGCAGCAACAGGCGGCAGAAGGAGGTTCTAGAGTTGAAGGAGATCCTCGTCTATGCAATGCCGCATCATTGTCTTATTTACCTCTCATCACTTGCTCTTCTTTTTCATCAACTCCTGCTTCTTCTCCCTTTTTGTATCTGTGGCTCTAACTCTGGTTCTGCTCCTCTCTCTCTCTCTCTCTCTCTCTCTCTCTCTCTCTCTCTCTCTCTCTCTCTCTCTCTTTCGTTCTTTCTTTCGTTCTCTCTCTCCCTCTCTCTCTCTGTCTCTGTCGTCCCTCTTTTCCGAAAGTCTCCTCGTTTCCGTCGTCCACATCTATCTGCTCCTCTCTCTATGACTCGTGAAAGGACAAGAAAGAGAAGAATGCGATAGAAAGCAAGAAGACAAGGGTAATAAGAAGTAAGAAGCGATAAGAAAGAGTGAGATGCTCCGCGCCGTATTATCAGTATTTAGCGGGGAGTAAGATGGCCTAAGATTCCTTCACTGCTAAGATGTAAATAAAAGAAGAACCTATGAATCCAGAGAGCTACTTTCCATCGTCTCCCTGATTATAGAAGGAGTAGCAAGACGCCTTCCGTCTATAACTCTCTTTCCTGCGATAGGCCTTAATATTTAGCCGCTTCTCTCTCTCTCCTTCCTCGTATACTCTCTCTCTCTCTTTTTCTCTCTTTCTCTACCTCTCTCTCTCTTCCTTCCTCTCGTTCTCTCTCTCTCTCTCTCGTCCTTTGTTTCTTTCCAAAATATCTACGGTACTATTGGAGTATCTCTTATGTCTACCTTCTGGTGCCAACGACTCTGCTTGTGCACTGTCAGAGCTCTCGATGCTCTGCTTGATGATGGGCCATACTAACCCCAGGGAATCGCGGCATTTCACCATCTCTCTGCGTCGTTTTCTTTCCCTCCTCTTCAATTTTTTCTCTTTCTTTCCTCCCCTTTCTATTCCTCTCTTGGTAGAGCCACCGCCTGCGGTTCTCGAGTGATCCGGATAAGAGCTAAGATATGGACAAGGCTCTTGTCATGCGATGACATCGTACGGCTGAAAGCAGCCAGATAGTGAGAACTAGGAGCCACCCAGTCATCAATTTCCTTCCTCACTTCCCCTCTCTCTTGCTGCAGAAGGCGGAAGAGGCTTGAACTTGCTTTATCAGCGTTGCTTTTTCTTGCTCCGAATCTTTCTTTGCCCTCCCCACCACCAAGCACAGAGAAAGAGAGAATAAGCGAGCGAGAGGAAGTGAGATAGAAGATAGAGAAGAGGGAAATAAAGAGGAGAGAGAGAAAAGGGAGAAGTGCGAGCAGAAGAGAGAGAGAGAGAGAGACAATGAGTGAGAGAGAAAGGTTGATTATAAAAATAAACAAAAGAGGGAGAGAGACAGAAGGGCGTAGAGAAGGAGAGAGAGGGAGAGTCTAAGGCGGAGAGGGAAAAAGACCGAGGGGCGGGAAGTGGTGTCAGATAGCTGTTGAAGCGCGGTCACACAGGATTGCAGCGGCAGGTGGATGACGAATCCGCCATAGGCAGAATATATCTGCTGCTAGGAGACTACTTCTCTCTCTTCGGTGGAAGCTGTTCAAGAAAGAGGTTTATAGATCAAGAAGAAAGGATAGCAAGAAGCTAGAGAGAAGGCACTGAAAGACGGTACCACAGAGAGAGAGAGTAAAAATGAGTTACAGGGGGACACATCATGTTCTCCCTCTCAAACTGCGGCCTTAGCAGCGATATTATTGCCCGATACCATTAGTGTGTTAGCAGCGCTCCCAAGGGTAGGCAATCTCTCTTTCTTGCTCTGTCCAACACCTGCCATCATCTTTCTTCTACCATTTTGGACTGCCGTTTCTCTGCTTTTCTCTGTGCCTTTCCCTGCTAAATTGCCCAGCTTCCAGCTCTCGGTTGCTATTCTACTTTCTCTTACTCTGTCTGTCTTACTATCCCTACTACGCTTCTCTCTCTCCTCTCGCCAACTCTTACAATCAATCACCTAGAGAATTGAACAAGAGAGAGAAGAGAGCCGAACAGACTCCTGTAGCGGATCAAGAGAGAGAAAGAGAGACAGGGACCCATGCTCTGCGCAGACGACGTGACAGAGGCGAAGGGAACGGTTCTCACCTGTCCGGGCCGGAACGAAGTCATCAGTGCTGTCAAATTCGCGGGTTTCGGCGCGCCCACAGGCACCTGCAATGACCCTTCAAGCTTTCGAACCTCAGCCTCATGCAATGCTGGGAACGCGACCACCATCGTGAGCTCCTACTGCCTGGGGGAGAGAAAGTGCCCGCTTCGCCCTCTTCTCGTGCCATTGACGCGCTATGAAAAGGATAAACAGTGGTATGGCAAGCCTCGATGTGCTGCTGACGACAGCCCTGCAACGCTAAAAGTATGGGTCGAATGCTCTCCGATGGAAATCAACGCGACGGGGACCGAGACCAACGGCTTAGAGAGCCATCCGCCCCTATTCCTTAGCTGTCCCAAGGAAGAGCAGGTCATCAGTGGCATTGTGACCGCTGTCTACGCGCCGCTCTGGGAAATCCATCTCAACACGACGAAATCTTCAAGATGTGAAGGCCTCTCGGCGCGCTGTCCGGTCGCTGAAGAGTGTCTGGGAGAGAGAAATTGTACTATAACGCCGACAAATACCTTCATCGGCGACGATCCTTGCGCAGGCGTGCTAAAAGAGCTCAGAATTACTGCTGTCTGCAGCAGCAACGGCAAGCTTCCAAAGACCGTACAAGACGCGAGGAAGAAAGGAATCTGTGAAGTGGAATTTCAGAGGCAGATGGCTGGTAACTCCACGGACTCCAAGGAACCAGCGATGGGGACGCAGACGGATGACGCAGGAAAAGCGAAGAGCGATAACACAAGCACCATGCTTGTGCTCGGGATCTTTGGCGTTGTCCTCTTGTTCCTGCTTGCTGTTGGCACGTTTATCTTCTTGAGGCGTCGCAGTAGGCGAAAGAGATTTGAAGAGGTCGATGGAGAAGGACGAGGAAAGCGAAGTTCTCTTTTGCAGGAAGAAGAAGACGAAGAACAACGAGCGACAAGAGGAGGACAAGAGAGCTCCGTCACGTCGCCAGCCACTGCTCCCCGGATTCTCGGCGCCGCAGTTGAGGCTGTTCCCATACATTTATTAGCCGTCTCGGATGTCCAACTCGTGGATTCGGAGACGACGGCAGTGATGGCAGGCCATCGGCCCCAAGGAAGCGGAGAAGAAGAAGAAGGACGACGAAGAAGAGAGAGAAGATGGGACGGAGGAGGACGACGATATCCTTCCGTTGACGCGGACAGGACAATAGCAGTGGTGGTAGGGGGACCTAGCACGGAGAAGCGTCGGATCATAGAAGACGAAGAGATTGAAGAGAACTATAGACGAGAAACAGGTCTCTAGTCTGTGGAGAAGTTGAAGAAAGAAGAAAGCAAGAGCGAGAGCGAGCTGTATAGTAGAGAAAGTTTACGAAGTATGAGGGAAGGGACATAGAGCGCGGGCGCGCACGAGAGAGAG
The DNA here is from genome assembly GCA_900088475.1 of Hyphochytrium catenoides. NCBI lineage: Eukaryota > Hyphochytriomycetes > Hyphochytriales > Hyphochytriaceae > Hyphochytrium > Hyphochytrium catenoides. The sequence continues at coordinate 16,984 of FLMG01001215.1, read as the reverse complement.
AGACACACATCAGCGCTAAAGCTCCATCTACAGGTTGACACCCTCTCGACTTTATCCAGTCACCAATATATGTAAATCAATTCTTGGCTCTTGTCCATCTTGCGGTCTCTGCAGATCGTGACTCTGTCTTGCTCTCCTTCCGCCGTACTCTATTGTTCTCTTCTCTCGCTCTCGTTTGCTCTCTCTTCTACTCTCGCTATCCTTGCACTCCCTTTTGGCGAAGCAAAACTAAGAGAGGGAGAAGGAGGTAGGCTAAAGCACGAGAGACGAGTGAGGGAAACTAAGACGCTCATTTTCCTGTTTGCATGCTCACTGCGAAAGATTAGTGCGCAGCTGTTATAAAGCTTTATGTTACAGTGCCTGGCCCGCAAATTCATTACTCCGCTGTGTTAGACAGCAGTGATGCGGAATGGGCTAGAGTTTATATGTCTTGCGGAGGGCGAGAGATGCGCAGACGGGATGACCTCTCGCGGCTGGTTCTTCACCGTCCATTGTAAAGAAATCGCTCTCCCATGCCCTTCTGTATACTCGAGCTTTATATCATGTGCTCCAGGCACAAGAAGGAGAGGAAGTGTCTGCGGTCCATCAGCAGTCTCTTCGAAGCGGACAGTAGCCCCTACACTGTCTACCACCAGTACATCATCCACCCACAGCCTTACGCTATCCATTGTGGCTACTAAGATCTGGTATGTTGTCCTATACTTGACCAAAAGGAAGCCTGTCCATCTGACACTGACTCCCGTGGCAGCATTAGGCAAGATAGGCTGGCCATCATATAAGCCCCAGGAGAAATGGACAACAGGATCAACAGCTATGACTTTGGGCGGCCCATCGAGAAGAGGATTGTCAAAGTATTCTCCTTTCAACCCGCTGTCTTCCCCTGTAAGCGTCCCACTTGCAAGCTTCACAGTGAGATTGTAGGGACCAGCTCCCTGAGGAGTGTATGTGACGGTATATCGCCCATCTCCTCCATCGAAGACGCTGCCCTGAAAGTCCTCAGGCCCTCTACCGCGAACATATATTCCATGTCCTCCAGTCTGTTAGAAATAATCGTTAACTAAGAAAGTTACGATGAAGGAACAGCGAGAGGTGTTGGCATGGAGAAACAAGGCCACCAAGATCTAGGGTACATGGTCTTCTTCTAAACGACGTTTATAGGTGTACAGAGGTAAGAGCAAGCCAGGCAGATACGTGATCATTAAGAGATGACAATTCCAACGATACCTCAACAAGATTGCCTGCGCGATCATTCACGTTGACGACAAAAGTGGTCGCTAGTCCGACTTGTACAGGAGCTACGAAGAGGACGATCCATGAGACACTGACATCGTGGTTTCCAGAACGGGTAGAAGGTTAGAGAGAGCCAGAGCATGACGACGAGGGAAACACAGAGAGATATAAGGATGAACTAGTGTGCTTGAATTCCGCTTCAAATATGCTGGGAGGATCTTTTAACCAGGACGAGAGAGATGATTGATCTTACTTTCACCGAGACCCGGTCCCTCAGCTAGAGACTGAGAAGCGGAAGCGACGTCTGGGTAAACAGTGACAGGTAGAGGTCCTTGTTTGATAAGGGCTCCTCCCACGTACACCGAGAGAGCACAGAGCCCGGTGGCATTAGAAGTGTAAGAGCATCGGTACCTAAGAAGCATCCTTGTGAGTGTGCAAGCGCCAGATGGGCTTTGGAGTCACAAGAATAGTTCTGTGCTTTAGAAGACGGACGGAGGCACTAAAGCTTCAACTCTAGCGTTCCCTCTGAACCGACTATGATATGGAGTAGGGGATACAAGGTCCAGATGCAGACAAGGGCGCGCCGCCTCTTACCTTCCTCTTCCCTCATACTCAAAGAGGACTGCCTGCCTTCTTTCCCTGCACGTTATTTCTCCAGTCACGTTTGTCTGGTCCTCCGTGGCCATATTGCCATTCAGGTCTAAGCCTAGCAAAGAGAAATACGCGACACGGCTTGCAACGGCGGAGGTTGTCCCTGGTCCTTCGACTCTACTATTGTTGGATGGGAGATTGGGCTTCACAAGGCCCACAAAAGGGCTTCCCTTTATGTTGTACGCTGATATCATAGAGAGGACTGTCGACAGTCCGAGAGAAAAGGAAGGAAGTGAAAGGGGCAGAGGACTGACAAGGACGTACGTCTCGTAGACTCCAGACCCTGAGGGTACAAGATTAACTGCATAGAACCCATTTTTTAGGTCTCGAGCACTTCCATAGTCAATAACCTTGGAGGAGGCCGCTTTTCCAAAGACAATGACGCTTTCAAAACCTGGTTCTGCTGGTCGTTTTCCTATGGCGTTACCGAACTCATCTCTTAAAGTGATGTTGAAAAAGGAGGGGACTCCAGAAGTGCCAGCATGGAGCCCACTTCCCTCAGCCGATGAGGCCGTTGAAGGGAGAGATGGAGAGATAAGGGGAGTATGGTGGCTTGTTCCAACGAAGAGCTTCCTGTACAAAGCGGAGGAAGGGACGGTCGCTCGTGGAGTTGAGGAACTCTCCCAGCTAAAGGAAATTGAGGAGGATCCCGTAGAATGACGAAAAGCGATAGAGAGATAGTAAAGGTTGTCTTTTTCTAGTCGCACAACCACGAAAGACTCCTGCTGTGTCCCTTCCCAGTTATCTATTATCTCTTTCCCATCCAACTCAAGTTTCACGCCTCCGCTTGAAGAAAGACTCAAAGTATATTCTTCACTGTGAGTAGGCTTGAGAAAGCCCTCCCACTTGATTGAGTAGTACTGGGCAGGGAAGGGGTCGACCGGAGGCCATTCACCCCAAGAGAAGTCTACTACCTCGTCTTTTCTCTGTAGGACAGGGGCGGATAAGTCCGCGTTTCTATAATAGGTGCCATTCATTCCTCCAGGAAGGACAAGCAGAGCCGTCAAGACGTACAAGCCGATCTTTCTAGGCGTGTAGGAGAGATCATAGCTTCCATCCACCTTGTCTACAACAACCATAGGGATCCGTTCTGGCCCATTCAAAGTAACTTCAAAGCGCTCTCCACCTAGAAGAGCACGTAAAGGAGTTGTGCGAGAATTAGAGAGGTAAGCCCTAGGTCTGATGGCAGAGGGAGCTGGACGACGGAAGAGCTCCACGATGGAGCTGGCAAGGGCGAGTATAAGAGTCTCACAGCTCATAGATCCTTAATGTTCGGTGTCAGAGAGACGAGGAAAGTGTTGAAAGCTTCAAAAGTACCACTAACAAGTTAACAGAGAACCTCTAAAGGCTCGGAGTGCAACTAAAACGAGGCCCAATCCCAACTCACCTTGAGTAAGGTTATTGCCCCAGAAGTCCTGTGCTTGCAAGGTAACAGGGGCTACCCTTCCTGCCGTTCCCTTAGCCACTCCAGACCCGAAAATGAGACTGCGCGATGCATCAACACTTCCAGGGATAACCGAGAGAGTGAACGGAGAACCGGGAATCGGAGAACCCGAAGCAAGGAGAGTAAGCGAATAGGAGCCACTAAGAGTTGCATTATAACTGCATGCCAGGAGGGACTCCTCTCCATTGACTAGAACGGGCACGGTAGTAGCACCAGGCCCGGTAAGGGTAGCGGTTATGGCGTCTTTTTGCATTGGAGATAGATTTCCTTGGCCATCCCTTGTTTCGATAAAGAACTCGGTGGTCTCCCCAGCGATGGCTAATGAGAGCCCCGGCCCATAAGCAGTCGTCGTTGAGGGGGAGACAGATGATGGGTGGACGAAAATGGTGAAAGGGCTATCTTTGATCTCGTTGCCGTCAAGAAGTACCGCAAGCCGAGAGGGTCCAGCCTGGATGATTTAGTAAGAACCAAATGAGAGGAAAGATCAGCGTGGAGAAGCAAAAGTGTAATCATAACGCAACCCAAGGATGCCCATGTGAGGCCAGCAATGTGCAGCAGCTGGGTAAGCACGGACTCAAATGATACAAGTTCCGCGCTAATATTATATGCAAGATAACCATATGTCACAGGTAGTAGGATAAAGGCTCGAGAACAAAGCAATGCACAGCCAGACAAAGTCGGGATGCTGGGGAACTGACCCGGATGGGAGTGTAAGAGACTCTGATTTGACCATCTGTCACATAAGCGGCCGATACTCCGTGGGCAGGCAGGCCATCAATCAATAGAGAGATGCGGGAAGGGGTAGACGACAAGATGTCCGTCGTAATTATGTTGCCTGGAAACAATGAAAATTAGAGGGAGAGTGGTCAGATGTCAATGAGCGCACTATGGGACTCTGCCCTGCTGAAAGCGCAGAAGAAAGCGAAGCACAGCGGATGAAGTTATAATGATTCTGCAGACCCAGAATGGCAAAAGGATATAATCCAACCGTCATTGGAGTTGATAAAATTTGATATGGCTTTACTGAGAAGAAACAAGGATCGCGCTCGAGGTGAGGCAGCCCAGAAGGGTAACGGTGTCTCCTTTAGGGGGGAGTAATAGCACGATGGAGACAGAGTCAGAGGAGTACAGAATGCATCAAAAGGAGAATCAAAGGGAGCGCAAGCTCCACAAGAGACATAACGATAGAGTCGATAGAGTCAGTGTAAGTGTTAGGCAAGGACAGCCTCGGAACGAGAGACAGAAACACAGAGCACAAAGGCGTCGCAAAGTGCCAGGGCTCACCGAAAGTATCGTAAGGCTGGAAGATGAACGCAGTGCTCAGTCCAGCCGTCACATTCATGATGGGCTCCGCCGTACTGTGTGGTGCGGCTGGGTCTCCAGCGCTAACTAGCACAATGAAAGGGCTATCTTTCAGCGGATTGCGATCGACCGTCACCGCAACTTTGTTTGGACCCATCGCTTTAGGCGTATAGGAGACACTATAGAGGCCATTACCAAGTGGAAGGACCGTTCCTACCTAGAGAATAGAACCGTTAGCGAGCAAGAACAGCAAATATGCAGCACTAGCACTTTGGTGACAGAAAAGCCGTGGAAGAACTGTAGTAATATGGCTAAGGTGCTCAGGAGACTTAGAATATTTGCAAAGGATGAACAACTATGGAATGGAAGGGATCTCCACGTTCGCAGTACAATCCGGAGTTTTGCTAAGGCAAGGCCTGGTCAGCAACTCTTCTTTAAGAGCACAATTTAGGCTAGGAACGCTCTGAAATGGCGCCATACCTGAGGCTCGGATGAGCTGAAGATCCAGACTTCCACATCATCCATAAACCCTACTCGGGCGTTGCCAAACGCGTCACGGATCTGCACTGTGAAGGAAGATTGTATTCCAGCCACAGCAGAGAGCAGTCCAGCCCCAGTCGCAGTAGAGCGCATTCCAGAGGGCTCCCCAGGATATAGAAAGAATGGGAAAGGGCTGCCTTGGAGGTTTTGTCCATTGATCTCCACCTTCACCTGGTACTGGCCAGATACATATAGGTTGAGATTGGACTCGAACTCGCCATCAAAACGGTTAAAAGTAACAGCAGCAGAGCTATCTGCTAAGGTTTGGCCTAGTGCGGTAGCAATCACAGTGACGCGGTCCGTGGAGGCATTCTGAGCTCTGTGGTTACCCATGGTGTCCAGGGGGACAATGGAGAAGAGAATGGGCTTTCCTGCCACACCTAATCGTCAGAGAGGGACAACGTGAGATGGCGCAGCGACCGCAGTTAAAATAGACGAAGCAGCATAAGGTAAAGAAAGCTGGAGTACTAGGTAGATCACCCGGTTGTAAAAGACTTGTACACACGACACCGTGCCAGACCAAAGCATAGTTTAATAGAGAGAAAAAAGCGGCAACAACAAAGAACAGATTTCAGAGAAAGGCGGGGAAAGAAGGGTTAAACGCATAATGCGGAGCTGTCCCTAACGTGGCCACAAGAGGTAGACGTTGATCTCTCGGTTAAACCGCAGATTGAACGATAATGGCGAATAGATAAGCAAATTCGGCGAAAACGTGCCGTACCATCCACAAGCCCCTCTCCATAGGCATAGCTTACAGTCGCGTCTGTTGCTGCCGATCTCACTGGCAAAGAGAAGGGCGAGCCCTTAATATGATCGAGATAGAGGAGAGAACTGGAGGGGATGACTTCCCTTGTAAAGGAGGGAGCGCTCCAGCCCAATCGGATTGAGGCGGAGCGATATACCTCGCGGTACTCCAAAAGAATCAGGTTAAGGGAACCGGAAGAAAGGTAGATATCGCCAGACGTATCCGAGCAGTTCCTCTCCCAGCTATTTAAGACAGTTTAGAAGATGACTAACTTAGGAACTTCATATGGGTAGGAGGACCATAACAACCCACAGAAGGCAAGGGTAAAGCTTGCCCAATCTGCCATATGAAGATTGGATGGAATCAGAAGAGGAGGAAGAAAGGTAAAAAGAAAGAAGCATACGACTGGTATTGGGGTCTGAAACTAGACAAAGTGTGCCGATAGGAGTGGAAGATGATTTCCCCTGCAACGGAGAACAAGCATACCCATCTATCAGCAAGACACCATTTAGGTAGAGCCGCACATGGTCGTCCGCATTGACGAAAAAGGAGTAAATTCCCCCGGCTCTCGCTCTTACAGCCCCATTCCATCTGACCGTGACGAGGTCTCTTTGTTCTGCCGTGATGCGACCTTCGCCCCAAGTGAAATTCACGACAGGGTCAATGCGGGTAATAACAGATGGACCCTGACGAGAAGTATAAATTAGAATTTTCCTAACTTCTCTTGGCAGATGCACCAATTTCGTCAATTAATAGAAAAGCAGGATGGATATAAGCCCCTTTTGAGGCGGACGACAAAGATCAGCGACTAAGGGAATCTCTAGGGGTCACATCGAGCTTATCAGCGGTACAAGGCCAGGTGGAAAAGATAAACTGAAACAGAGCGATAGCCAAGCATACCTACCCCAAAGAATGCGCTGTTATAATACTCCCCGCGCAGGCCTCCAGGCACAGTCAAGAAAGCGGATACCTCAGATACACCCGCCTATGATGTGAAGGAGAGAATAAGACGAGATCGCTCTAGAATGAGTGGGGCATGGGGCTATGAAGCGAAGCTTGGGGAGTGAGAGAAAAAGAGAGGAAGAGAGAGAAAGACAGAGAAAGAGAGAGATTGAGAGAGAGAGAGAGATCGAACCGTCTGTGCTATGAAGGAGAACGTGTAGGAGCCATTTCCTTGGTCCAAGCTCTCGAGCATTGTGAGAGGAGGCCTTTGGACATCCACATCAGGGTCTGGGAGAGAGAACGCAAAATCAGAAGCCCAATGAGCTAATTTGACATGGAAACAAGGTTTGACCTCTGAATGGCAGAGCGTGGAAACTTAGTTAAGGAAGGGGGTACGGTGGTAACCATTCTTCCACGGCTTGGATATGGTCAAGAGATTAAAGCGTGAGATGCAAGCACGCGCAGCCTTCCCCAATAAACGTGGTAAACTTATGTAAAGGGGTTGATACAAGCCCTGATGTCTTTTTGACTCTCCACGTGAGTCCTCACCTGCTGTCTCCGTCCATGTGTCTTCTGTCATTTTTTGGACGAGAAGAAACGCATCCCCTCCTACCGTGCGGGTTGCTCCTGCCCCTGACACAGCAGTGAGCTGAAGAGACAGAGGGACGCCAACCACAGCGGTAGGAAGAGAGGAACCTGCTGCTTGGCGGATGTAGCTGCGATGGCGAAGAAATGATGAGAGCTGAGTAGACAGCAATGAAGAAATAACCAGCTAATTTGCGCTCGAAGGTAGATGCAACCGATATGCAAAGCCGAAAGCGAACAAGGAGACATGGAAGGAGCTAGTGGATGTCAAGGTAAGGTGAAGGGAGAGGAGCAGGAGACCTGTTCTTTGCCTCTGTCCTGTTATGATCGTCATCCACTATTTCAACGACAGCACTCTTGGTGTTGCCGAGACTACCGAGATTGGGTTGGCTCAAGGACACCAAAAACCTCTTGGCAGGCTCAAATTTCCGGTCATCTAAGATGTGAACCTACAGGTTCTGTTAGCACGTTATCACCCACCGGGCTATCAGTAAACTTAGTCCTTCTAAGTCTTTTGCCCTGGAAATCCGTCGCCAACATAGCTACACGTGGCCTCCAAATTAGGGTGAGGGTCCTAAACTTAAGGCTACTCACCGGAAAAATGAGCTCAACCACTCCTTCTTGAAAGACGAGGCGCTGTGAGGAGGTGTATGGAGGGCTTGCGGAGACATCGGACGAATCCGAAGAGAGATGAGATAATGTGAAATTGAGCGTCAGTGAGCCCTCTCCGCCTCCTGTTCTTCGCACTGTGAGATTCATATATCTTTGGTTCTCATTAGCGATGTACCATGGGGAAGAAAAGTAAACTGTGCCCAGACTTCCACAAATCCGATGTGAAACAGGAACTCCAATAGGAGGACTGACGCATCTCCAGGAGTCATCATTGCTCAGACCCTAGTAGAGACAGGTATGATGTCATGCGGCGGCGTGAGACAAAAAGACTACATTGTAAGATGTGGCAGAGGAGAACAATGGGCATAGTATTTTAAACAGCGATAGACGACATGCGATATAGAAGGCTAGAGCTGAGTATGTTGCAGTGGCCGCTACAGGAAGGCAATAACCGGCTGTGAATGATGAGCTTATGCTCAGCTCTTGACTAGATTGTGTGTGACGGGACACGTAGTTTATGATGACGGAGGAGAAAACTGTACACCAAAAGTGGTAGTACCTGTATACACGTCTTAGCACGGGAATGTAAGGGGACCTTGCTGGCATCGATGACATGATAGGGCTCAGCCTCGTCAAAATAGGATGGGTCCTGCGTCCCAAACGGAAGGGAGTAGGAGAGAACTCGAGAAGACTCCTCTAGAGGTAGAGGTGGGTCAATCCCTTTCCGAGCTCCGCTTCTCTTGATTGACAAGAGAAGAAGGTCCGTACAATGGAAGCACCGCTCAGAGTCACACGATGTGCATCGAACATCGAATTTGTCCGCGCAGGATACTAAGAAACGTAAGGGAAGAAGAAACAATGGGACGTGAGCTTACTTTCTCCAGACAATACCGATCATGTATCATTCAGCCTCTCGAAGTTAGCTAGGAAAGAGCGGGTGCTATCCTTCGTCTCAATAGACATAGAACAAGATAAGTGAACATCAGAAACAGGCTCCAGGATATGAATAACCTGAGTTCTCAGGACGAACGTTGCCGGGAGAGGAAAGACAGCGAAAGGAAATTGCAGAGACTTCAAGGCTTACAGCAAATATCTGTGTAGCAATCCGGAGGTGACGGGTTCACGTAGAACCCCTGTCGACACTGAGTGCAATTCTTGCTCGTACACTCTTCGCACAGAGGGCTGAAGGATTTGCACAGGGCTGTAACATGAGGCGGAGCATCAAGGACTGCAGGTCGAATATAGACAGAGGATGGACCTAGAAAAGGAACGCTAGTGACCGAAAGGTGAAGCACCGAGAAGGGAGGAGTGCAGGGCAGTAAACAGTGACAAGAGAAATGAGCGCAAACCGCCAATGCACACTCTTGGAGAAGCAATGCCTACGTGTTGAGCAGTCTAATCCAATGTACTCAGGATTGCATTGACATTTGCCACGGCGGTAGTCGCAAATCCCCTCCCCAGAGCAAGCATTGGGGCAAGGTCCTGGAATAACGGTAGTTTGAGGAAGGTTTGACCTGACCCAGATGTTTACGAATCTTGGCTACTTTGTTCCCCGATCAGCCCTCTTATTCCCTGCGCTCTCTTATGCCACCTGCTCTTTCAGTGTTGATCCTTAAGATCTGCCTTGAGGGGAAGGCCAGAGACGCTTAACTGCCCGCTCTAGGGCTTCTATCTTAGGGCTTCTACCCTTTTAATACTGCCAACCTGTAGATCACTCCTTCTTGCGCCATCAGAGCTCCGCCCGTACTTCTAGTGAACTTACGCTTTGGATAACAGAGTCCGTTTTCCTTATAGTGGGTGGAAGTACACTGAGTGCAGTCAATCCCTTGATATCCTTGCTCACAGAAGCAGGTACCGGAACGCTGGTCGCAGTATCCAAACGTCTTGTCATGGCAGTAAGCTTCTCCATCAATTATCTTCATTCCTGGACATCGCTCTGGTTGCCCGTCGGGAGAAGCACCAACAACAGTCAATAGGATTACGTTATTCGGCCCAAGCAGATGGATATCGGATAAGCAACTAGAAGGGAGCATGATGGGCTAGCAGGATACCAAGAGAGAGAATAATCCTCAAACACTTTGGGATAGTAAGACTGGCTATCTTACGATTAGGCGGAGGTGTATCCCACTCCCATAGTCGAGAGTAGTCTGGTGTTGAGGGCGCTCCTTCATTGATCCTGTCTGGCTGATGGGAAGTGGAAGGCTCTTCAAGGCTTCCTGTGAACCCTTTCTCCCACCAGTCGAAAGGGACGGAGTCCGTCTCACCAACGATTCGATAGCCCACGCACACCTCTATGAGACAGAGCAGATGAAAGCTGTGGACGAGGAGGAAGATGGCCATCCTTCGCCTGAGCAGCAGTTTCCGACCGCCTGCTAGCGAGTTATTACATCTAGCGCCCTCCATTGCCAAGGTTTTATGAAAACCTCTTGGCCTTAAACTGTCACACCTTGCTATAACCTTGTGACATGAGTCTCACAATAGGCTCCGGCACCCAAGAGAGACATCCGGTGAGACGCTTGCCAGTACAAGTGACCGACTGTCTTCAATAGCGTGCCATCCCAGGGCTAATGATCTCTTAATTGTCTCTTAACAGGTGGAGGAGCTTGCTCTGTTTCGCTGCGACGACTTTGGAATAGAAGAGAAATGTCCACCACTACCAGGACTCCTTGTAGATTGACGAGGAAGTCTGCCCTCCGTTGCCGCTGCTACTGCTTCTATTACGGCTAGTGTCAATGCTGATAGTCAAGAGACAACTGTCCCAGTCAAGGCCATGCGGAGCGTGTGGCTCTGAAGAAGATGAAGCTGCTCATGGAAGCTGGATGCGGAGTGTCACTTGCGTCTTCTGCTCGCCGCGCTCCTGGGCCCGCGCATCATCTTCACCTTCCCTGCCCTGCCTCTTCAGAGTTTCTTTACTTCCTTGGAAAAATATAGCCATCGGCAACTGAAACCTTCACACCAAGGTAGTATAAACACCACTGTGATAGCTCTACAATAGGTCACTGGAACAATTCATTCGAAAGTAACGGCGAAATCTTTCATATTCGGTATTGTTAGGTCAAGGGGGATTACTGGTTGACGAAAGGTCAAACACCATCCTGACGAGTGCAGGCGCCAGACCAAAGATAGTAGAAGAGACGCAACAGCAGCCTTCAACTTACTGCTGGAAGAAGAAGAAGATGAAGAAGAAGGCGCGCCTGCCTGGCGCCGATTTCTAGAGATCTTGGTCGCTGGGTAAAGCCTGAGCTGCTGGTGGCTGCCTAGAGAATGAACAGAAGGTTGCGTAGAAGCATCTCTTGCTCGTTAACAAAGGAGGAACTAGGTGTCGATACCAAGTAGCTGCCGGTTTGACTGATCTTTTCTTACTTTGGCCATCTAAGATTAACAAGTCCCGAGCCGCTGGGCGTTGGTGGTTTGCCCCGCCAAGGTGCATCATGACGAATATATATACTCATGTGCGTCTGGCAAAGCGCTCTCTGACTCGGTCGAGTGATGATGAGGGTTGTCTGAGATACTGTCTCTTTCCCTCCTAGAGGTCGGACGGCGCTGATTGCTTTGCTACCATCAGACATCGCCGCCACGGGCTGTTTGTACTTCCGATAAGGGGAAAGGAACGTTGGACAATTCTTCTGGGGCCAACAAGCGCTACGCTGGGTAAGTTATGCTAGAACATAATTAAAATAGAAAAAAACACTGGGTGGTGGAGGGCCAAAATAAGCAACCTTGCAGCTGCTGCCTCTCTATGCAGATAATAATTAACAGCCCAAAAAGTGTAGCGTTAGTCGACTAAAGACGACGAACGTCCTCCTGCTCGTTTTAGGTAGGAGAGGAGGCGCAGAGGGCGGGCGAAGAGCTTCATTGCTTCTTACTAATAAGGCGTCCACTTAGGGGGATCGTCAACTTCGAAGCGCATGTGATAGTTGTTGCCGCCATTGTTATCCCAAACCTTCTTATTATCGTTATCCATGGCGTAGAAGGCGAACTCCACATCCCAAGCATTCATCTTCCTTCCATCCTTTGCAAAGAACATCAAATCCTGCTCTTCGGCTGGTGGCTCGTTGCTGTTATAGTTAATATAACGTACGTCGTTGATTGGAAGGTAAAACTTTACCATCTCTGGGCGTTTCCAGGTATAGAACTCCTGCTCCTGGGACGAGTTGTACAGCTTGAAGTCTGTCCACCCTTTGCCATTCATTTTGACCCGTACGAAAAGCTGTCCACCATGCTGGACCGTATCCATTACGTTGTATGCCCAAGAGCTCCCGCCATAACCAATGTCAAGAATAGGTCTTCCTCCTTGCATCACGTCATTGTAGTTGACGGCACACACCCGGATTCCTCGTGCTGGCCTTTCTTGGCATTGGTCAATGGTATAACGGTAGTGCGGAGGCGCAGCACTTGCCAGGATACTAGCTGTGGTGGTAGTCAGTACAATAGCTAGGGCAGTGATGGCTACTGCGTCTCCTTTGACTAGGTTGACCATGGCTCTTCCTCTGGGAGGTTATGTGCCTACTAGTCACCAGATGGCCTCTCTTTTTTACGTATGGATGCTAGCCGCGCTGGTATATGGTGCTGCGTGGCTTCCCTTGCAGCAAAGTAGAGAGTGACACTACAATGACTCCCAACAAGAAGCTCTTCTAATCACGAGGAAGTGCGGATATGAGCTTGGCAGAAGTTGAAAACGCAAAGAAGATGATGAGCCATTATTATCAGCCTGTAGTTCTGTGCTCTACATACTGCAGTAGTTCTACTAGATGAAGAGCCAGTACCCGGCACACAGAGCGTATGGGCTCTTCACTGACCGACCTGTCGCTATCGCTTCCAACAAAAGGTCCGGTGCAGAAGAAGGTCGACGAAGGCTAAATCTAGGAAGAATACCACTTGCAAGCCCGTCTTGCACTGGCCATCCATACTGAACCTTCAGCGGCCGGCTAATCAAAAGTACAGCTGTACTTGTTATAAAAGGCATGACCGCTGCCGTAGTCAGGCCGCCTTTGAGACCGCTTCTCTATCATCATAAGCAAAGCTAGGTTCTGCAGAGCTGATGACGATACCGTTCCCATCTACTTTGGTCATGATGCCCGGTCACTGTCCTAAGATTCTAAGGAGAACGTCCGACTTGGTTCAAGAACGTCTTCCATGTCTGTTCTTACTTCGTAAGTGATACCACCCACACCTGCTTCGTGCTTCATCCTGTCCCTGTCACACTCTGTCGTCTTCTCCAACGTTCCATCTTTGTCATAATAATACTCCACACACCAAGCAACCAACTCGCCCCGGGGCTTCCTGTTGTTCTTTTCCTCTTTCCGCATTTCTTAGGGGAACTTTTCGTCTTTATCTTCCATCATCCGCCATTCAGAAGGTCACGTGGTTGGCGGAAGCTCACAGGTGATCAACTAGACATATCCTAATTCTTCTATAGTTAGTAGATTGACCAGCGGTTTGTACATATGTACCAATCTCCACTTCTTCATTCTATGACCTCTTCTTACTCCCATCATTCCTAGCTAACGGTGCGTTGACTCACTCCGAACGACAGGCGCAACACTCACCAAGTCGAAGCATCGTTGGCCATTGGTCACCGGTGTTTTCTTCCTCTTCTCACGATGGAAGAAGCACCAAGGAGATTATTTAATTCTTTTGCGATGAGAAGAACAACTGGCCCTGCTTCTTCTACTAGTAGCCTAAGAATGCACTACACTGGGCCTTGTCCGATTTTACCGGTAGGGGCCTATTCTAGGCTACAGCCCGAACCCCAGACTATAAAGGAGGCCTTGAGTATAAGAGACTACCGTTTTGCTCCCGAATGTAACCCAATCCCTGACCGAGAATGGCATTCTTAGCTTATTGGAGTGGACGATCGAACCGCCGGCTGGCCAACAAGTGTGTTGCCCTTCGGTAGGGCCAAGGGCGATTCAAAAAGAAGATGATGTTACATAGATCTCAGACATTTATCACTGATGATGGTCGTTATTCAGTCGAAAGAAGAGCTCATCATAACCTTCGGGCATGTCCACTACGTTTCTTGTCATCATCATGGCTATAGTGTTAGTAGTGATGCAGATAGACCATGACTGACAGGCAGCGGCAAAGTCCGACTATTGACTGTACTGAAAAGCGAGAAGGAGCATGTGAACGATCACAGTAGGACGAACGGGCACCAGCGCGAGGGGGCGAAGACACTATTGATGTCCAAGAATATCATAGTGGGAACTAGCATTATTCCCTTCCGGTGGGACGACGACAAGGATGGAAGGAACAAGATGAGAAGAGAAGAAGGACAACCAGTGCATCAAATATGCATCAAAGCAGCTAGGACAAGAAGACTCTATGCTAGGGCTACCGCCATGTCCCCTCCCTGTACACCGTTCAACATAGTAGACGACATGGTTGTCTTCATGTGGGGAATAGAGGATCGTTTCTTCATAGATGCAGTCTTCAAAGGATCCACCCAGGACCTGATTCAAATCAGATCCGAATCCAATAAAGTGGTTAGTCATTGCTGGTTTACTATATTTATACCAGGGGACAAGATCCGAACTTTAATCAGTGTATAATGGTTTTAGTGTTGATTGTTGCCGGCACAGTGCAGCAGCCGAAGTAACATCACTCGTCAGTCGGGGTGGTGGAGAAGACAAGCGCATGATTTGTTTCGAGGAGGACAATGATGATGAACGCAGCAGCGTTACTTTAGCAACATGTGGGCACTGGTTTCATCGGCGGGAATGTATCTAACGTTTCATCACCACAACACCGGTTGTGACGGAAAGTTAGGTTGATCCTCCACAAGAAGCGCGTGTTGAGATAGCAGAACAACGTCTTGCTCACGGGAACGACAGCAGCGTGAACAGTTTAGGTTGCAGAATGTAGAGGCGACGTCGGCGTGAGGGTGTTCCAAAGAGAAGTACTAGATGCTGAGCAGGTACCGGACTCCATTAGGATCGACGAAGTTTCCCTCCTGAAGAGTTAGTTGTCAGTTCGCTAATCATCTGACAAAACTGCAAAGATCTTTCCTGCTACTCGCTGCAACGATTCTTTGCTAACAACCTCAAGCTCAAAATGTAAAGTGTCAAAGTCTACAAGGACAAGATCATCCTGGCTGGTTAGAAAGCACCACTGCGCATAGTTCGTAACAATGCCATAAACAGTGGATAGATTATCGAGCTCTGCCGCAACCTCCATACCAAGTAAACTTTGAACCATTCCTTGGTCCATCTTGTCCTTCTTCGCCTCCACGATACATATTCGTTTGTTTCTTCTCTTCAGGATGAACTCAAAATGGCCATGTGCTTTCACTTGGTTCCCGACCAAATTCTCTTCAATGAGAAGGCGGACTCCGTCATCAGGTGGGAAACATTTGGCAACATACACAAGTATCGGTGCTATAAAATGTAGCCTTTGTGACCCCTTGCCTGTCGTGATCAGCGGACCGACAGTTACCGACAGGATCTTGAGATAATCATGCAGCGTATCCATTGCCTCGGAAGGAATGTCCTTGACAGGTTGAATGTAGTCCTTCCACAGAGGCTCATAAACTGGAAACACCAGGTCCCATGTGATTGATGAGGGTGGGACGCTGCTGCCCTTCGACTTTTTTTTCCCACCGGAGGATTTTTGAACAGCAGATGCTTCAAACTGCACCAAAATGGTGTTGAGTTGTGACCAACGTTCCAGCCGCTTGATGTGCGGTGATGGCTCTTTCTGGTCGATTTTCCTCTTCTTTGACAGATCCGTCAACAGGAACGGGGTATATGCGGTGTTTCCTTGGCTATACACGGACGGTGGATCTTGCGGATCCAAGATTTGTCCATCATGCCGCTGTAGGAGCAGTCGGCCCGCTCGCAGGGGAACCTCCAACACTTGTTGAGCGTGTCGTATGAACCTCGATACATTCGGACAACCGGTAGCTTCAATCTCCACAGGTTCATCCTCTTCGAACTTGACCCATAAGTACTGTTCAGTCTGTTTCTCCTCCATGGCAGTCGTCAGGGACTATGGATTCATCTGAAGCTTGCCTTTTTGGATTGGCGGATGTCACGTCAAGCACTGTCGCAGTTTTATTATGGACGGAGTTCTGGCTGGCTCTCAAAAAACCTGCGTATAGCCAGAATACAAAGGAAGAATCGCAGAGCCTCCTGGTGCGCACAGGAGGAAAGTCGTCCTCGACGCCGAGGAGTGTGCGGCTCAAGGCTGCGGTTTTCCGACCCTTCTTAGCGTTCCCACGCGTGGGAGTCCTTTGGTGGAGCCAAGACGGATCCGGAGACGGTTCATTCCACCATGAACGAAGAATGGCCTATTAGGGTTATCTCCTCTGACAGGTGTGGTGGGAGCGCGGATCTTCCTCTCCTCTCGTCTCTACTCATCACGGCCACCACCATCACCTACAGACGGATCGATCTCTGTCCTCCTCCTGCAACGCAGCAGTAATGCAGAGATGGAGTTTCATCGAGTGCCCCAGCCGCGCGTGCCTGCTGCTTCGCCCATTGAGAACATGGTCTTGGGTCATCATCACAGCTTCTTCCTGGAGCCGCTGTTGCTGGAGGGCTTCTATAGGAGGCGGCGGTGATGGTCATCAGAAGAAAGATATAGTGAAGCCTTCATAGTAGGCTTCTTGTTGCCTTATAGCTTTTGTCTATACCGTTTACTAGGATGAGAGAGAGATACTGTTCTGTTCTGAGCAGCTTGAAGATTGACAAGGGCAGAGGATGAATATTGGAAGCTTTCCAAGCGGCGGGATTAGCGATAAAAAGAGCGTAATTGGGTATGGTCATAGCTTTAGAAGTCCGGTTCTGAATAGCGGTCAGTCTATTGAAATATATATGAGAATAATTGAAAAGAACGGAGAAATGAAATCTTCTGATTGAAAAGGTGGATTCTGGTGTGCCAGCTGATCTTGTAAATGTAGGTAAAACTCTCTCTCTCTCTCTCTCTCTCTC
>FLMG01001208.1:12957-47953 GCA_900088475.1 Hyphochytrium catenoides | reverse complement strand
CTCTCTTGCCCTTTCTTGTCTAGCCTTCTCTTGCCCTGCTCGTCCTAGCCCTCGCCGCTCTGTTCTGTCGTCTCATTCTCTCTTGCCCTTTCTTGTCTAGCCTTCTCTTGCCCTGCTCGTCCTAGCCCTCGCCGCCCTGTTCTGTTGAACCTTCTCGTGCCCTGTCTCAACTAACCCTTACTGCCTTTCTTGGTCTAGCCTTCTCTTGCCTTGCTCTTCCTAGCCGTCGCCACCCTGTTCTGTCTAGCCTTCTCTTGCCCTGCTCGTCCTAGCCCTCGCGCCGCCCTGTCCTGTCTAGCCTTCTCTTGCCCTGCTTAGGGATAGGTTTAGCCTTCTCTTACCCTGTCTCCACTAACCCTTACTGCCCTTTCTTGTCTAGCCTTCTCTTGGCCTACTCGTCCTAGCCCTCGCCGCCCTGTCCTGTCAGCCTTCTCTTGCCCTGCTTAGGGATAGGTCTAGCCTTCTCTTACCCTGTCTCCACTAACCCTTACTGCCCTTTCTTGTCTAGCCTTCTCTTGCCCTGCTCGTCCTAGCCCTCGCGCCGCCCTGTCCTGTCTAGCCTTATCTTGCCCTGCTTAGGGATGGGTCTAGCCTTCTCTTACCCTGTCTCCACTAACCCTTACTGCCCTTTCTTGTCTAGCCTTCTCTTGCCCTGCTCGTCCTAGCCCTTGCGCCGCCCTGTTCTGTCCAGCCTTCGCTTGCCTTGCTCGTCCTAGCTCTTGCCGCCCTGTTCTGGCTAAGCTTCTCTTCGACTGCTTATCCTACTAGCCCTTACTGCGCTTTTCTGTCTGGCCTTCTCTTGCCCTGGCTAGCGTTTATGATAGACACTTACTACCGGCTTTGCGTGTTTTCCTGTCTCTTTTATCCCTTACTGTCCCGTTCTGTTCAGCCTTATCTTACCCCGTCCTCTGCACCAAATAAATGACGAATACGGTGAGAGATGATGTCTCATATATATACAGTAAAGACCTCAAATTCTACACATGTAGCCATCCGCAATTTCGTGGGAACATCAGGATAGATTGTAGATAGGATACAATATTCATTTATTGGTTACATGTGTAGAATAGAGCACGTCACTTAGAGGATACGCTGTAATATACTACACCTAAATGAAGCAGTGATCGCATCCACAACAATCTAACTGCTAGGGCAATGTCAGGTTGAAATGTCAACCTGACATCATAAAGTCGGACGACCAGTCCTTCTTCATGACGTAGGTGCAGATGGTGCTTAGCAGGCAGACCCCACAGCTGTCTGAATCGAGTTGGGGGAATGTATCTCTTTTGATCACCTTGAGCGAGCTTTGCCTCGTACTGGTAAGCCCCAAAGAATCCCTCAATTCGAGAACGAGACTTTTAAGCGCCCCTCTAATAGCCTTACAGTACGATTAGAGCATATTAGTTACGAGCAGTCCCCAGTACCTAGCGGCGTTGGCCAGAAAGAGAGAAGGCAATAGGTCCAATATGAAATAGAATCTCCACCTACATTAACTTGAGCATGCTGTCGCAAGGAATCTTCGTAGTATATGGTGAGAGTGCCTATATCGACCATGATTCCAACCCAGTGATTGCCTTGGACAAGAAGAGGGAAATAAAGTCTCAACGAAGATAGCGGCGTGGCCTTATCGTTTCTCTTTAACGTTACTTCTTCAGAGACCTGCAGCCAGATTATTAGAGAGGACAATATAAAAGAAATAATGAGCATAATCATGTAGTTCGGGGTTTCCCTACCTTGGCTATTAAAGCCAACCGCGTATCTTCCTTCGCAGAGCCAGTTCCATTCATGAGGGCTTCCATGGTTGCAGAAGAGCAGAGGATCTCAATAGCGGCCCTGTCAGCCTCCCATCCTAGATACACATACACATTTATTCAAACAAAGTAAATTGGCAACAATGAGTTCATACTATCCCGCTGTTGGCACTACAAACGGTGATAGATGCAGCAACTGAAAGAGCAGAACAACGTACCACTGTTATGACGCAGCAAATGTGGAATGGAGAAGATGGCTGCGTCCATTATACTGCTGTTCAGCCATTCCTGAGGAACAAGAGTTAGGAGGTCTCCCAAATCGAGGTACCTCTCTTCCGGGTCTTCTATATTATGACTCGAAAGGATGTCAAAAAGGCAAACTCCTTCAAATCGGGAGTCTGGACCATTCGTTCCCCGCTCACTCATCATCTTTAGACGAAGTGAGGAATTAAGATCAAGGACGAGACGTAGCAGTGATTCTCCTTGGGTCCTGCGATCTTCATTTGAACCAAAGAGGAGACTGAAAGATTGATGATCTTTCAATGGACAGGATCCATGAAGGGTCTTCTCATCGTTTATAAAGGAGTATACAGCGGTCTGCAGTCGCCGAACGAGGGCCAGCCAACGTGGCGGTTGGACCCCTGCAACAGGTGTTCTAGATAACTCCGCCCGTAGAGTTAGGAGAGGGGTTATTCTCCTTCCACTCTCCTCTGCAGGAAAAACGTGAGTCAAAAGGAATACATGATGTTGCCAGCGTACGTATCCTCACCTAACGAATCAAAAGCCTGAGCTAGAGGACTCGGAGCAACTACCTGATTAGGGTTCACATCTTTCCCTTCCTCTGGTGCCACAAAGGCTTCTTCCATAGATGGGAGAACTTGTTGAAGTACCAGAGTCATAAAGAGGAAGTGATGGTCTTTGCAAACAAGCGAAAGAGCGGGGAGGGAGACATCTTTGGCACCATGTACCAGGGCTTTAATGAGAAGGCATAGACGCCAAAGTTCCCGGTGAGGAGCATCAACGAGCCTGTCAGAAGACCCGTCGCGTTGTTGTGAACCCACCACCAGGTTCTCATTTAAAGTCACCGAGTCCTCATCAATGGCCTGGAGGATAATAGTAGCCAAGCTCTGGCCGGCGGCGGTCAACGAACCTGCCACCATGAAGACGTCCTCCTTCAGCTTCATCAGAAGTCTCTTGAGTGCTTCCGATACCCTCTGTGCAAGGTGCAGGCCGTCAAACAATAAATAAGGTCCCTCTTCCTTCTTTCAAGCACGAGCATTCGGTCCTCTAAGAGATGACCGTTTGCTATAAGTGTCCTCTAAACTTTTCTCATACACTCTGTCCTCTTACCTTTCCGCACCAATTCCTCCAGCCCCTACGCGAATATTTTACTGTTGCCATCTCCCACCTTGCTCTTCTACATACTTACATTCAAAAGGGACACGGAATCATTGCATACAGGGAAAATCACGATTTGTCCATCTTCCACTAGCGCGAGATAAACGAATACTTCGACTTTTATAGGGATAATAAGTCTTGATATTCTCCTATTGGACTTCGGTTGGAGATTACGGGTTGAATAAGTAATCCCGTTGATGAGTGGACAATCAAAGGCAGTAGAAGAGATAATCGTCAAACGAGTGCGCAACGAGCAAGCAGTATTTCTTCATATAAGATAATTACCTCGGCTATCAACCACTTGACGAGATCAATCTCTCTTTTCACGTATCCTTTCGAGATGTCGAATAATGGCAGAACGAAATCTGTGTAGAGTGGAGGATGGTAAGATGAGAGGCGTGTCATTCACATCGCGGAGCAATTAATTTACCTGCACACGTTGCGTCCGTCACAAACGCAATTAGGAGACAGTTGAAGTCCATCTCCCAAAATTGCTCGTCTAGTAACAGTCCGGCGAGTGAGTAAGCGGAGAATCCCGGATACGAGCAATTCTTAGCTCGAAGGACCGTTAGGTCAGGCTTACTCCACTGCAGAAATGTACTCCTTATACCTTCAACTGCCTTCTTGACACTAGACGCTGTAGGATAAAGCCAGCCCTTCGGAAGGTGCTTCTTGACGTCACTTTGCTGATGCTTGAAAGCTTCCAGTTTGTGCTGATAACATTCGGGCTTGAGCAGCTCTAGAGCGGCCTTTACTCGAGACGTGATGCCCTTAAAAGCATGAGCCTTCTTCATATTGTTGAGCAAGAAAGAATCAACAGCTAAACCTTCGGGTTCCTTGAAGACTAGGACTGATTCAACAGTGCCTTGATCTCCTCTCGAAGTCAGAAGAGGAAACACCATCCTGATAACCTCAGGGGGTAACAAGGCAACCGATTCACATGACCGAGAGACAGATATATCCTCCTTTGTGATAGGAAGGGCTTTGAAGGACCACGACTCCTGATCGGCATACTTCAAAGACTTCGGCCATCTCTCAAAAGTGATTAGTTCCTGAATTGTGAGCCCTCTCTTCTGACAGAGACGAAGAGTCTCCGAGATCGTCGACGGTTCGACATCAATCATACCAGCTGCCACCATTTGACTGAGCGATTGACTGCCTCGAGCAACTGGCTTTCTCCATTTGGAGTAAGCTGACTCTCTTGGGCGTCCTGGAGCTTTCACCAACGCTCTGAACTGAATGGGGTCCTCTTGAAATGGGTCTTTCTCATGGTTGTCTCCTGCATGCTTCTCCCTGTTGAGTGACCCTAATTCATCTTTGGCGTGGATGACTACAATCGTCGATACTTCACCTTCACTACGTTCAATCTTCATTTCGTCGCCGCATCGAACGGCACTGCTAAGTAGCTCCAAGATATCCCTAACAGCTTCAAACCCGCTCCAGGACAGGTAGGAAGCTTCTTGAGATAACTTTTCTGCAAGAGTTCGAAGGTTGCAGAAACGTTGGGTACGGGAAAGCCTTGGTGGCTCTCGAGATCCCTGCTGCCCAGGTTCCTTCCTCTGACGCGTGTTGATTTGCTGTATTGGAAGGGGTTGTCGATTCAACTGCTCCCCCATACTGAGCTCTGGTGGAGGCGCTTGCGCTTCAATCAGGAATGCAGGGAATATGATTCCTGAGGGAATGAGGCTGGACCAGTTATGTTTTCCTCCTTTTACCCAAGCATCTTCTAGCACCACGACGAAGTAGTGAGAACATAATAGCTCGTACTGCGCAGCAAAAGGGCAATTGCGTAGTCCATGCGCGCCGGTCGTTTGCTTCTTAATATCGAAGGAGAGTCCGGAACTCCTGTCGATAAAGCGAGTGGTATCTGCGTGTGTCTTCAGCTCATAGCTCTTCGTCTTGAAGATTCTTCTGGCTTTGTCAAGCTCCGTGCACATCTTTTCTACAGAAAATCTCGTGAACTGATTCGCTAGATGCGCGAGCTCAGCATGGTCTTCTCCAATCACTATTTGTTTTCTGCACCGATTGTGCCACTGGGCCCGGAAGTTTCTCTCCTGGGTATCGGATATACGTTTGATGCCATCAAGAGTCTCCCAGGCCTCGTATCCCCGACCAGAGTCCCTATTCACCTCCCTCCAACGACATTCGATGAGGTTGGTGGTGCGATTACCTAGAGTGAGGACCTTGTGCCTTTCAAAGGCCACCCACATCTCCTTGCAGTTGATCCAGTTGGTTTGGAAGTAACTCCAGAAAGTATCTCCCCCCTTAGCTCTAGGAACGTCAGTAAGCTTCGCCAGATCTCTTAAACAGTCCTCCAGCTGCCTTTCGCTTTGCGCGTCGATCACATCCTCCAGGACCTTAGTAGCTGCACTGGCAACTTCTACGACGTGAACCATGAATCAGTCCATCAGGTATTTTGGTTTAAGAAGGTATATGGGATTCATCGTCCACCAATCCTTAAAACTTACCCGATGGCAAACCAAACTGCGTAATGCGCTTCCTCAAATGTGTTTTGACGTGGAAGAGGCATAGTATTGGCCTTGCATCAGGAAGTTCTTCTCGAATGACATCGATCTCTTTGAAGTCTTTGTCAATGAGGACTGCTTTTGTCTCCATCCATCTGGGATTGTAGGATTTAAAAAATCGTAGAGCACTTCTTATGGTGTCTTTGGTATCCGCCGTGGCAAGCGTGTACTGAATGACATGGCCCATACCATCACCATTCATGACAGCAATCCCGTATACAAGGTTCCTCTAGGTTCAAAAAGACAATTGGGGTCATTACATGGTCCTTATGAGTTCAAGGCCTTCTTGTTGTCACACCTGATTGTCCTTATTGAAACTTGCATCCATTACCAGTACTGAGCCAAACTTTATTGCTCTATCCCTCATAAAGGAGGAGGAATAATGGAGCAACTCAAAGAACCTATCCTTCTCGACGAACAGTACGGAGTCTGGGTCCTCTGAGTTTATTTCGTATGCCCTTTTCTTCAACATCTACATCAAAAAGGTATACTTGTTAGTTACCGACACGTCAAGGAAGAGGGAAAGCATTGAAGTACTCACCTGGGCAGAATTAAGAGCTCCAATTTTATCCTTCTTTATGTCTCTTTTAAAATTGGCTATATCTTTAGCGGTCGGGCATACACCCACCTCCTCTTTCAGCCAGCTTCTTACCCTTGTTGGCCCCACCCCCATGTTCAGCATCCAGGCTGCCTTCTCGCTAATGTCGGTCTTACGCCACTTAAGGCGCTCTCTCTTATGATACATAATGCCTGCTTGGTCGATTTCGTGGTTATGGCAGTTCTGTTCAGACATAGACGTGACCACCAAACTCGACTTGTCGTCATTGATCGAAACCATAATGTGGAACGGACATCCGGTCTTAGACGTTGAGGCGGCAGGCCTGAGACCATTACCCCTAGATCGAAAGCTCCCTCCACGATCGCAGATAAATTTCTTCCATACGTAGGCCCACTTATCGTCATAGTGCTTCTCTGCCTGAAGTCTCCACGTGAGTATCTATTTCACTGCTGAACCGTAAGCAGTACAATATAAAGCACACTCAATTGCCTATATGGCGTACCTTCTTTCTGCTCCCATTGTGAGCTGACACGGTTTTGCTGTTTCTAATTGACAGAAGTACCCCCTGCGACAGGGCATAGTCCTTTATCTTTTGATCAGCTTCCTGCCAAGACTGGAAAGTCGTTCCCTTCTTTATTTCAATCATGTTAGTGGGTAGCGTATCCGCCTGCTACAGGTCGGTACCAATAAATCAGGTTTCTATAGTTCGCTATATGACGTCAAAAAGCCTACCTTCATAGATCCTCCAGTTAAGTCGTCGGCAAGAAGGGCACTAGCACTTTCGCTATTGGCGTCGGTGTGTTCTCCGCCTGTCCCTTCCAGATGGACGGCATTGAGCATTGAGTCATATTCCTCCGATAAATCTAGATTACTAGGTAAAACCTCCTCCAAGGAGGATAGGGCATCTGCGAAGGTCTCCCCTGTGGTTCCAGGCGTAGAGCGTGGATTCGCCCTCACTCTCTTCCAAGCTTTCTACGGGATGCAACCGAGAGTGCTTACTACAATACACTTTCACCTTAACGAGGTCTGCACAGACGACAGACAACCACAAGATACGCTTGATAGGTCTGTCTATGTATGTGCTACATAACATACCTGATAGTATTGAGTATTGCCAGTTCCGAGGAGTTCGTCGGGCCCGAAAGGGCTACCGACTACAGAGGGAGACGAGGGTCTTGACCGTTTTCCCAATGCCTTATAACAAAGCTGGTGAACATCTAGTATCACGTCTGGCGACACTTACAGAAATACATTCACGACTATAGCCCCACCTGTCCATCTTGCCCGCCAGATGGACTACTGTCCATCTTGCCCGCCAGATGGACTACTGTCCTCGTCTTCCGGCATGTCACTTGCTTCGGACTGTCAATAGTCAGAGCATGCCGTCAAAACAGGATCTAGTCTTCACTCGTATAGTGAGAAACATATCTTCGACGTACCTGAACACGACTGCTTGCTCCAGTCCTAATACGTGTACCATGGGCTCGATAGGTGCCATCCGGGGCCCTTCTGCTATTCCCAAAATAAACATCAGCCGCACCCGGGGAGTGCCCAGCCATGGAGCCAATTGGCCTGGAGAACGCTTCCCCGTCGCATCTAGCGGCAATGGAAGCTTGCGCCTGCAAAAAAACGCCAGTAAGAAGATACTGGCTTTTATGGGCCTGGCAATGGCAGCTGACCAAATTGTACCCTGAGCACGAAGGACTCTTCAAGTAAGGCTTACCTGGCTGAACTGAATCTCGTCGACGTTGATATCAGGGATATTCGCAAAGGACAGGTAACGAGGATAAACCTACACATTATGAGTCACTGTCACCTCCTGAAAGCGCATAAGAAATCGATTTCCTTACCCTATCGTCCTCGTAAAATCTGCGCGATCCAGGCAGCGCAGCAGGTGCTGATTGAGGTTCTGAGAAGTGGTCCTGAGAGTACACTACAGGATTCCCATTCCTAATCTAGAAAGCGCAGCCAAAAGCATTGTGCATCAAATGAGCAACACAGAAAGTTAAAATTATTTCACCGCTACCTGCCACCCCGGCAAAACAAACTGTCGGGAGATAGTCTCACCTCCATCTCATCCTCCTCAGTAAGTTCCTCGCGGTGGGTCATCATCGCTCTGCTTAATAGGTAAGGATTTTGACGGGCTAGGGGCGGGGCAGACGCTGGCATAGCAGCAATTGACGAGGGATGGGTCGTCACCCCGTAATTCCTAGGAGTATTAGGGATGGCTCTATCATCCAAAGAGGTCAGCCTAGTGCCTCGACGGCTGCTCAAGGAAAGAGACATTCTGGGCGTCCTCATCGCCCCACCGCTGGTAATTTGGGTCGATCCAGCAGCAGATGCTGAGAGCCTGGCTTCCTCCAATCTTTGGCTAGAAGATACCATCATGAAAAGAGTAAACTGATGAAGCTCGAGCTCCTTCGGGCACTGCAGAAGGCAACGGGTTGCCGGCGTAATGTGGGTAATGAATAATAATGTCGGGCGATAATGGGCTTGGAAAAAGCACAGTGAGCACAGAGATTTGATGAGCCAACCGGGTGACCGCGAGACAATCGACAATAATGACATCCATACCATTCGATGGGATTCAAATATGCCGCGCGCGCGCGCGCGCGCTCACCGCCGCCGCCAATCGCGGGAATGAACCAGAAAGATGGTGTACAGGAATCAGAAGGGTTTCATCCACCACAGTATGGTGGTGGATGAACGCAAAAAGAGTTGAGTCCACCACAGCACAGTCAACTCTCAGCCAGAAGGAAAAGGAGGAGTTATCGATCAGGTGGTGGATCCACTACATCAGACTAATTGCACACCACGGATGGGCCATCCTCAAAAGCTGTGGTGGACAAATCCAAAATGCAGTCAAGCCACCACACATTTGTAGACCCTGTAGGTGGTGGTGCACGTGTCTGCTTCGTGCTGTATCCACCACGAGTGGTGGTGTACAGCATTCATATGATGTACCATCTACCATCACTCTCACCTAATCTGTGGTATACGTAGTACTAATCCAATGTTAAAGGCCTTCATCTGTTCAGAGCAGCAATGCTCCTCTTCTTTAAGGAGATCTGCGGCTTCGACAATAGTACATCCAGCCACCATCGGTTGTTGAGCTCTTGGCTATTTTATGGCTCATCATCCGTGTGCACGGGGGGAGCGATTGAAGGTGCTTGCCTCCTGCTGCTGCTGCGTCTGGTTTGATGTGACAGTGTTTGCCCAGTGGCTTTTACCTCTTCTACCATCTGCAGCAGGAAGAGAGCAACAGGCATGACAAAACGAAGGTTGTCGCCAATGGTAATGATGATAAAAATGCCTGACGATAAGAAGTGCAGCGTGAGTACCAGCAGCTAATCACGTGTCTTTTATTAGAGGTGTTTGTTGACCACCATAAGAAGAAGCATGGGTAGGCCAGCAAGTAATCAAACGATGTCTAAAGTAGCGCACATCGCGCTCAGCTGCAATCGTTTGAACAGCTTGGGCTGCTTTGCAGATGGTGTTAACAAAGCCAGCCACAGTGGCCGAGATAATAAAGGCTTCCCGTCTTCTTGGTCATTGGCCTCGGTTGGCAACAAAGAAGGCTCTGTCTTTTCCTACCAGAATCTATTTCGTTCGCCATCCATGAAGAAGAAGAGAATGCGCTACAGATTTTTGGTTGATTTGATGAAGCGTATTTCTGTTCAGCAGTTGGACCCCGCCCTAGCTTGCATGATTGAGTGCGATGATGATGGTGGCCGCGGCGCCACGGCCCTTTCTTCTTCTTCTCCTCCTCCGTCTCCTGTCTTTATATATTTTTATTGCGGTAGAAGAGTTCAACTATGATTCTTCTCCCTGTTCCGAAGTTGATGGCGGGGGAGGAGGAGGACGTGTTGAAGAGTCCAGGGCTTTGTAGATCTCGTCTCCTCTTCATTTTTCTTCTTCTACTTCTTCTTCTTCTTCTAGTTCTTCTCCTCTTCTAGCGATATCCCTATTTATAAAAGGTGAGGAAGTGATCTCCCTCCCGCATCCGCCTGAGGATCCCCGCAGCTCCCGCTTCCTGTCAATCACCTCCGCGGTCGCCCCTAGTGGCCGCCGGGTGGATACGGACCTGCTTCTTTCCTCTTTTGTCTCTTTCTGGCCTATTAGTTGTCGCTTGTTGCGAGAATGGGCGTCACGACTATGTAGCCGTGGTAGGAGTTGTGGTGCTGAACTTATTGCAGCAGCATCTCTTGGGCACTTGTGGCTGTAAGCTCGTGGACACGATAGAGGAACTGGCTTTCTGACTGAGGTGGAGGATGAAAGTTAGGTCCTCTTAGGGTGCTTTCTATCTTCTCATCCTCCTCTCTCTCTCTCTCTCTGCTGGAAGGACCTTTAAAGACTTAGAGGATCTCAGTACTAAGGTTAGATAGGCTTATTGATGATGTAGCAGATGATAAGAGCTTCGCGGTGTAGGTAGCGCTGGTAATTAAGAGCACTGGCTCACAGCTAATTCATTCATCAAGCTCCAGAGAAAAGCGTTCAGCTATAGGTTATTGCGGCCCGCGCTAAAATTCTCTTCTTAACGTACGCCATCACTATGGACAGCACCTCAAAGGGCGGCTTCGTCCTAGAGAAGCTCAGTTTTGGCAATTACCGCGATTGGGCATATGACATGGAGCATTTCCTCCGGAAGAAGAATTGTCTGAAAGAGCTGGACAAGAAAGAATCCTTCTCATGTGACATTAAGACAGAGTAAGCCGCAGAGAGAGCTTACGCCTACGTATGCATCATGGCGCCATAGAGAAGGCACAGAGGGTGTACGTCAAAGGGACCAGCACCCCTAGACAAGCATGGCGAGCCTTGGAGAGAGTCTACAAGAACAAAGGGAATGACGACTCGGACGTCTTGAAGATGAGGTTCCTGAATCTCCAGTTAGCAGGAGGAGGCTCTGTCAAGAGACATTTGGGAGACTTGATGGGTCTAAGGAACAACCAGGATGGGACACCATATAACGTGGGAGATGGTGACTTTGTCTTGAGACTTTTCAACAGCCTGCCGAAGAGCTATGACAGCTTCTTCATCCTGGCGATGAAGTGCATTCCTGAGAGAAGACTGTCCTAACTCCAGAGTTCGTCATGTCCACGCTGGTGGACGAGGCTGAGAGAAAAGAACGGAGAGATAAGATTCAGGCTGGTCTTGCAGCATCAACCAGTGGGCAAGGCACCAAGCAGACTCGACCTGCCGTGGCTTTTCAGACCTGTCCCAGATCTGAAGAAGATCATCTTCACGACCATGGAGGTGCGTCTTCGACCGACCTGACCCAGCAACCAGCAAGAAGTGGGAGTTCAAGGGGCGCTGCTTCGACTGCAAGCAGATAGGCCATAGAGCCAAAGACTGTAGACCCCCTAAGAATGCGAATCCGCATGCGAATGCGGCTGTGATCATTGACAGTGATGAGTTGGCATTCACTGCCCAATCCTCTCAGTCAGCCAATGAAGCTCAAGACGTAGCAGCCTGCTGGATTGTCGACAGTGGCGCACATGACGTTTGGTCCGCACCAGCTTCACCACCTTCCGAGGGGTGCACCGGAAGATCAAGGTGGCTGATGCACGAGAGGTAGCAGCACTGGGAATAGGAACAGTCAATCTCGAACTGACTGGCAACAACGGGGCCAAGGGCAAACCAATGCAGCTCCCGAAGCTTCTTTATGTCCCAGACCTGAAGAAGAACCTCTTCAGTGTCTCTGCTCCCACAGCCTCTAGTAGCATGAGTTTCAAACTCTCTTCCAAGCAATTTATTGCTAGGAAGGAGACTGAGGGCACTGGTGCTAAGATGATTTTGCTGGAAGAGCGACGTAGCAACTTGTACTATTTGCGACAGTGCAAGGTACTACGTCCAAAAGACTCAGGACCAGCAGTGATGCGCGTCTAGAGAATAAAAGAAGCTCTCCAAATAGTGCGAGAGAGTGGAAGTGCTGACCTTACAAGGTGGCATGGCAGAATGGGGTCATCTCTGCCTGCGATACCTAAAGCAGCTTCCCAGAATGGTAGACGGTGTCAGGTTCACTGGAAAGTTGAAGCACATGCTTTGTGATGGGTGTGCTCTTGCTAAGTCTCAACGTCAGCCATTTCCCTCCTTCACTCATACAAAGTGTGAAGAGATCCTGGGAGTGGTTCATGCAGATTTAGTGGGACCCTTTGAGACACTCTCAGCCAACGGTGAACACTACTGTGTGATATACAGTGATGAAGCCTCCGCGGTGGACGGGAGCAGGCTTCCTACGGTCTAAGGACGAAGCTCTGCAGGACTAAGAGCCTGAAGACCCGCATAGAGCTCCAGACTGGAAAGAAGATCAAGGTTTCCAGGACAGATGGAGGCGGAGAACGGAGAACTCACCTCAAGTCGAGTTCCATGATTATCACGAAGCATGGCATCAACCAGCAGGTCACGGCTCCCGCTTCAAGATAATGGCTTGGCGGAGAGGAAAACTCATCAGGCCATTGTCGAGACCGCCAGAGCCATGTTGTTGGGGGCAGGGCTGCCAAGGACTTTATGGACAGAGGCCATTGGAACAGCAGTCTACTCGCGGAACTGAAGTCCCACGTTCGTACTGAAGTTCAAACAGACCGCTACTAGTTCGCTGATGAAGGGCATTACGGACCTTGGTGCAGGATACAGTAGTGTGATCTTTCATTCAATCTTCATCGCTGGAGTGGTCAGGCACACTGGATTCCCACCCAACCTCGATACACACGTAGTGCATTATGTTAGTGGTGGGTGGGCATAATTGTAGCAGGGCGAAATAGTGGCACAGCCCTTTATTACTGACAAAATGCCCCTTTCTTCTCCCATCTACGGAGGTTTGGATAGGAGGCTTGTCCCCCTCCAGTGTCACCCCAATTTTAAAGGTCTGCCTTCCACTTTCGGTTTTTGTTGCCACAATTTAGAACCTGCTTGTTCTAGAACTGGATGCTCATCGAACCATTCTCTTATTGCCTTTGTAGAACAAGCAGGTTCTAGATTGGGGCATAAAATGAATTGAAGATATCATCACGCTTTTTCCATTTATTTGCAAAAGACCTGCATAAAATGAATTGAAGACCAATAGATTTAAAAAAAACAACAGTTTGCTCGACCGACCCAGGCTTTGTATGAAAGTCCATTGCTGGCAATAAAAAGAGGAAATTCGACAACATTAGAACCTCAGGTAAGAAAACCCCGATGACTGGCAAATAATCTATTCAGAGTTTTTCAGACAAAAGGTAGGATTTAATTTTTGAAGATCTGAAGCTTCATCATTCTAACTCCGCCACCAAGACTTCATTCCTTGTGAAGGCGACCAAAGTCTAACGGTGACGAACATTCCAGCAAAGATGTTGGACATCAGCGGCGCGCTCTGCTGTCTTACTTTTACCTATATAGAGGAGGTCACAGCAGGTCATAGCCTGCCTGTTCCTCTCCACTAATGGTTGTCATGATGCGTCTATGCGCCGGAGAAGTCAAGGCTCTGTGGCAGTATGGTCTTCTACTAAGAATACCGTCCTCCCGGCCTCCACATGCACAGACTTTTTCTTCAATAATAGAAGACCCCATCCTCCAGAGCGCGCATCGCACTAAGAAGCTCTGTTCGGTACTGGGGTGCAGTCTTCTTCCGCCAATAAAGCGCAGGAGGAGGAGCTGGACCCTGCAGCATCTCATCTCTTGTTGACAAGAAGAGCACGACGGAGGACTACTGGCGAAGAAGCCCAACTTGCTGCGTCACGTCAGGTCGCAACGAACCGATAAGCAGAGCTTTTAGTTATTTATTTGGAGTCTATTGCGGAAAGGTCATCTCAATCATGGGGAGGAATGATAAGGAGGAGCCTATCTTTCCCCTAATCACGATTATCGTGCCTTTTATCATCCCTGCGCTCCTCATGGCTTATAAATGGGCCGTCACAGATCCAAGCTCTGCAAGGAGAGGCGCTGCCTTCTACTTTGGTTCTTTCCTGGTCAATGCCATCACTGGGCTGGTGTTTGTGGTTATGAAGAGAACGGAGAATGTCAGCGCTGTGACCAACGCATTGATTCTCCTTGCTATGGTTCTTGGCGGTATTAGCTCAGCCTTCATCGTCACGGGGCAGCTGGAATCAGCTTGGACAGCCTCTATCGTCGCGGCGGGGCCATTCCAGATGTTTGGACTTGTGGGGGTTACTATCTTCGTAATAGCTCTTTCCGCAGCGGGAGGATCCGACGATACGGGTTCTTTGACAAATCTCACTTACGGCTGGCTTGCCGTTATCCTGATTGCTCTGATAGCTGGCTTTTTTTCTAGACGCGCCGCGTCGGACAAGCAGAGTATATCTTTCATTGCTTGCATATGCTGCTGGTCGGCCGTAGTAATGTTCCTTGGTTTCTTAATAATTGGAGGCATCATCCTGCTGTCCACGCCATGGTGGTCCCCAGCAGCGATGGCTATCTTAGCAATAGTGGTGGCGGCCGTGACTATCGGGCTCACAGTGGCTGGCTTCTTTAGGCAAAAGAGAAGACTGAAGAACGAGATGGACGAGGAGACAGTACTTGTCTAAGAGTAACATGGAGGAAGAAGAAAGAAGGAGCCGTTCCCTCGTTTATTGTTGAAGCGGCAGAAGAGGAAGACAGCGGCTAAAGCTCGTGCTATCCTATTAGCTCTTAATTTATTTTGAAAAGCGGTATCGCAATGGATTATCATAGGGACATCGATTGCCACTCTAACTGACTGCTGCTGCTGCTGACCACGAGGACCAAGCTTTCTTCGTCAGTCAGTCCTTTTCTGCATTGCAAGAAGCATAGGTTCTTGAACCCATAGCCACTCTGCTTAATGATGTCTTTCCAGAACAGGCTCATCTTCGTCCCCTTTCCTTGTCCAACAACCCTTTCTTACATAGTCAGCGGCGGCATGGACATTATCTGTAGACCTTCCTTTCTCTCTTTTCGCTGATCTGTCCGCTATCTTTGCATTTAGGCAAAGACGAAGACACTTCGTTGGAGTAAGCTTTCTCTGTTCTTCACTATCCAGGCATCAAGAAGTACGCCCATCATGATAGCAGCACTGATTCAGACGTCGTCCCACGATTTCTTCCCACTAAGGGGTATATTGAGCCGCCTTTCTTGAGATAGGACGCGAAGCACAGAGGAATTTGACGAAGAGGGACCACGGGAAGCCCCACAGAGGAGCACCGGCATTCACGGAGAGCTCGGCTCACAAAGAAAGATAACAGTTGTCTGACGTCAAAATGACGGCAGGTATGGTACCTCAAGCAGCAGAAGGGTCCTGCAAGCAAGTGCGATTGAATTTTATAAAGGGATAATAAGATTATTAGAACAGCAGTTGCCAGAGCTGGTGGGCCCATCTTTCAGGCGCACTATTAGATTCATTAGAGCAATCATTCAACAGTCCATCGGGACTTCTTAGCCACGATGGGCTCCGTCGTGCTCAATTTCTAAGAAGCAGCTGCCTTGATGAACTCCGACCCGCAAACTCAGAGTTGCCGTCTTCCTGGACTTCTAAAGCGGCGGATTAGATGATATGTGGACGAAAAGAGTACTACTGACTGCCGTGCAATAAGGATGGATGACTTGCTAGCAACGGTTCAAGAGGGATGCGAAGCCTTTTAGAGAGAGCTGCCAAGACTTTGAAGACCGGGAAGCTGCTCTAATGCCCGCTAGAAAAGACTCAAGAAGAGGCGCGGCGGGGATGAACTGGGCCGCTTCGCCTTGTCTTTCTCTCTCTCTTTGCGCTACTAAGGGCGAAGAAGCCTCAGCAGTGAGCAACTTCATGCTTTATATGTTGTTGCAGACGGCAAAAATGCAGAAGGACGCGCTCTCTTTCTTCTGTTAAGACTGTAGAGACGAATGGCAGATGTGTGTCTGGAAACATGTTATTTTAGAGGTTACAAAGACTGAGAGCTCTTCCTGCAAGCAGATATAACCTACGCGATGAGCCGATGAGAGAGAAGAGAGAGAGAGAGGGAGAGAGACAGAAAGAAGGGTTAGTCAGCTCTTCTGAGGGACAGACCACGCTGGACGTCTTGGGCCTTACCGCCTAATAGTCAGCATCACCGCCACCGAACATGTCCATTCCGCCGCCAAGATCAGCCTCTTCTTCCTCCTCTTCTTCCTTCTTCTTCTTGTCATCACCAGCAGCAGCTCCAGCGCCAGCATCAGCGCCACCAGCAACAGGACCAGCAGCGACAGCGGCGCCACCGGCAGTGGGCTTGGCGATAAGCTCCTCGATGTTGTTGTTCTTCAGGAGCTTAGAGAAGAGCATGGGCCAGTAGGGCTCAACCTAATAAACGTAGACACCCAGTATGAGAGAGAGAGAGAGAGACAGAAAGAGAGACGCAAAAAAATAAAGGGAGAACAAAAGAGAAGAGAGGTGGTACGCGGCCAGAGGTCTGCTGAGGCAAAATCCAATAGCAACAGACAGCCCCGTAGCAAAAAAGACAGCGAGAGTACGCCAGGAAAGAGAGAGTTTGAGAACTAGGAGAGAAGAGAGAGAGAGAAAGAGAGATTCAGCCAAGAGAGCTCGAACAAGTAGGCCATTCTCAGAACCCGCACCTCGTTGCCTGAGGCCTCGATGACGGTGGTCAACTGCTCAGCGTTGATCTCTGCATCTCCGTCATAGAGAATGAGGGCGGCGTAGGCGGTCGCCAGCTCATCGTGCTGCTCCTTAGACATCTCCATGTTTCCTATATCTGCGGGTGATGAAGCCCAAATAGTGCTATGAACTATGGGAAGAGAGATTTCAGGCAGGAGTGTGTCGCGGCCTGCAGTCCACAGAGATTTTATGGAAAGAAAGAGCGCAGACAACGATTGAGAAGCGAGTGAAAGACCCAACAGAGAGAGAGAGAGAGAGAGAAAAAGAGAGAGAGAGAGAAAGAGAGAGAGAAAGAGAGAAAGAGAGAGAGAGAGGGAGAGAGAGTGAGAGAGAGAGGAGAGAGAGAGAGAGAGAGGTTGAGGCAGTTGGGAGTGGAGGGAAGGCGAGGAAGGCAACAAAATAATGGCTGTGGCCTCCCCAAGCTATTATAAATAGTGTCAATACCTATCCTATATTCAAATGTACGGATTCGGAATGATTGCTTCTGAAACCCGTTGGCCTTATTCAAGATAGGCGCTCTACTGATATGAAATCTGCCGATAAGAATCTGCATTGTATTTGAAGCTTCAGATCTTCAGAATGTCACCTCTGGACTGACATGAAGATCTCAGGCCTTTCGAATTTCGAAGCTTCCCAGATCTTCAGAACTTTACGTCTGGGTTAAAGCAAGATTTGAGTCCTTCTTTCGTAGGCTTCCCGTAGGGTTGTTTGCTATTACAGGGTTAAAGAGAAATGGGTCATGGCACCCTCGGGCATGTCTCAGGTCGATGATAGCCACAAGAGGGTGGCCGCTTCTCCGATCATTCCTCGATCACAGAAGGAGCGCCTAAACTTGCTGATGGAAAATGGGATCATTTAATCCCTGCGGTTATCACGCCCTCCTCTCTAAGCTGCTTCAAAAACCTTAGCTGGTTCCGTTTCTGACCAATGTTGGGCGCCCAATGTTAGCTCTACACGCCTCCGTGTATTTCAGTTCTTCTTTCGTAGGCCTTCGGAGGTTTGCTTGCTTTTTCACGAAAGAGAAATGGGTCATGGCCCCCTCGGGCATGTCTCAGCTCGATGATAGCCACAAGAGGGTGGCCGCTTCTCCGATCATTCCTCGATCACAGAAGGGGAGCCTAAACTTGCTGATGGAAAATGGGACGGGTTCTGACATGCTCGAAGCGCCATGATCCATTCCTCTCTAAGTCGTGAAAGGGCAAGAAGCAAACTTACGGGAGGCCTACGAAAGAAGGACTGAGATACAAAGGAGCCGCGTAGAACTAGAAGTGAGCGCCCAAGATTGAGATGAGAAACGGAATCATCTAAGGAATTTGAAGCAGCTTAGGGAGGAGGGCATGATAACCGCAGAGGCTTGTGAGAGTCTCAAGTGAGCCTGTTGTTCTCTGTCTTAGACTCGCTCCTGCCTCCTTCTACCTTTCCTTCTCTAAAGATTATTTCATCTCTCTGCTCTCTTCTTTCTCTCACTGCTCTGACATTCCTTCCATTTCTAGGGCTTTCTTACGGGCCATCTAGATGTAAAGCTGGTAAGTATCCCTGTTGACCCGTGTGAGGAACAAAGAGAACTAGTTCCTAGAGTCAACTTAAGCTGAGGCTGCATGTAGAGACTCTATATGCCTTGAGTTCCTTAAGTCGTAAACCATGACTCTTCTCTCTGTCTCCCACTTCTTTTCCCTCTCTGTCTGTCACTTCTTCTCCCTCTCTCTTCGTCTGTGTGTGTGTCTCTCTCTCTCTCTTTCTTTCTTTCTCTCCCCCTCTCCTCTTTTCTCTCTCTTTCCTCCTGTTATCATAACTAGAAAAGCACCATCACATTGGTTGCAGTCTATTGTCCCTGTCATTACGTTCCGACCTCCTCTTAGGATGCTGGGCCAACTCGCGGAGTTACGTAGACAAGGGACAGATGTAAGAGAGAGAAAGAGAGAACGGGCTCAATTAGAGAATAACACATTGGAGTGAGAGAGACAGACACACACATCACTGAAGGAACGGAGGAGCTTGAGGCAGACCACGTTCCCCTTTCCGGCGATTTCTTCAGAGCGCTGGGTCCTCCAGGCTGTCTTTGCATGGCAAAATTGCTGGCTGGTTAGGGCTGACTATAAGGGAAAGGCATTTCAAGCGCCGCACTCCATGCCTCCCTTTCTGTCCTTCTCTCTCTCATCATCTCTAATCGATGCCAGGCAGCTTCTTTGGCATCAAGTCCGCCTTCTGTCTGCTCTGACAGAAAGCTCTGGACCTTGAGAAGGATGTCCAGCGGCAGATCGACTCCATAGACGCTGCGGACGAGCTTCTCCAGCGTGTCCAGACGACGGAAGAGCAGGTAATCCCATTGTTGGGGAGGGATAAGTTCCGTGGAGATCATCTCTCGATGAGGAGTTATGATGTGGAAGACAAGCATCTTCTTTATCGTCGCTTCTCCGCCTTCCTTTCCTTCCTCTTGCTCCACGCTCCGTCTTCTCTCTTTCTCCGATGGACATGAGACGCTCTCCAGCCGGTACTGAAGTTGACTATTGAAGATAAGAAGAGAGCCCAACTCCATAGTAACTCCGCCGATCTCGAGGTTATGATACCGCTTGGGAGCATAAGGAAAGGCTTGCTGTTCATAGAAGGTGTCTTCAGTCCGTGTCTCTCTTGACTGTCGGAAAGAGACTCTAAGGTTGTCTCTGCATTGCCCCTCTTCTCCTTCCGCTCCTGCAACGCCAGCCGATCTGTCTTCTGAGGAAGAGTAGAAGAATAAGCCGCTGGCTATCACAGCCTCAAAGTGTCTCCCGTCACAGAGCCACTCGCTCTTATACTCTTCCTCTCCGTCCTTACTCTTGGGCATATTCACTGAGAAGGCTTGCACAATGACTTGGACCTTCGTGCCCCAAAGTGCTGGCTTCATAGTACTTTCTAGGAGAGGTATCGCAAGAGAGAAGAGATCTTCTAGCGCCCCGTAGAGATCTTTGAATGGCTCAGGATCAAGGTTGTTGATGTAGGAGAGTATCTTCACCCTTTGATCTCCTTTCCCTTTCTCGGGCACAGAGAGCACGGCAGGGAGCCATTGATACCGAGAGCGT
This sequence comes from Hyphochytrium catenoides, assembly GCA_900088475.1. NCBI lineage: Eukaryota > Hyphochytriomycetes > Hyphochytriales > Hyphochytriaceae > Hyphochytrium > Hyphochytrium catenoides. Next base: position 28,091 of record FLMG01001208.1, on the reverse strand, counting down.
TTAGGCTCTAAGAAGCTATACCCTTCTGGGCAGAGAAGAGACAGATCGCTTTTCTCCTGGAAGACCCTGAGAGCTCTAACCCTGGAAGGAGAGGGAGAAAAAGAGGTACCATGCACGTAAGGAAAGGCGTAAGGGTCCAAGATTGGCTGCAGGTTTGGTCCATTTGGATGGACATCCTTCCAAAGCAAGGAATCCTCGAGAAGAGAGAGTCCATTACAGATCCTCTCCTCCACACACGGAGGGACATTCTCCAAGAGGCGGACTCTAGCCTTGCTTTTCAGAAAGCCTTCCTCATTATGCCTCCAGCTAGGTGTCCCATGTCTAGATTGTACGACTGCGACATAGGGAGGGCCGTCGTCCGTCCTCACTTCTTCACTCCTTCCATCGTCCCGTTGGTCCTGCAAGCTTTCCTCTTCGTTCTCCGCTGTTAGACGCTCTACTGAGTCTGCTGACCCACTCCTCGCGCTTGCTTTCTTCCTCATAATCAATTCACCGACGTCTATGAACTTGTCACGCACACTGCTGCAGTCGAAGAGGAAAGGCTTGTTCGCGCCAGTGTTCACCTCAATATCCACCGCGCCCTGAAGGCTCACTGCTGCACCCAGGTAGCCCACGGACTTGAAGAAGAGAGACGGCACCAATTCGCCTTCTCTTTCTTCCTGCTGACAGAGTGGAAAGATTACTTTCCCGTTCTTTGTGAAGAAAATGGTCCCTGTCGGTAAGTGAGCTCCGGCTCCGACTGTGTCACCCCTGTCATATGGAACAGGCACGACCCTCTGGTTCTCCTTTGCCTTGGAACCTTGACCGCCATCTGCCACCTCCTCCTGTACCACCTCAGGCCCCGGGTAGACGAAGTCTCCGAAAGATGGTGAACGAATGATTCCATCGCTAAAGGGAAGAGAGAAGAGGCTAGCTTAGTACTTGTGCGGGGATAATATTGTAGAAGAGGACATATCAAGAGCCGATAAGGGCGAGTGCTGAGCTGGAGAGACGAAGAAAGAGGCAACTGTCTACTTCTCCCGCCTATATCCTCTCTCCCATAAACGTACGGCACTCACCTGCGGTAAGCTAGTCCAAGCCCTCCGTCGCTAGTCCCGCCATTGGGACTGTGCGCCCCCAGGTCATGGTCTTCGTACTGCTCGTAGTCCGTGAAGCCCACGCTCATTCCCCAATTGGGACTCTCAAGGCCTCGCTTCAGCTCTGTGGAGGGGTCTGGGACGGCCAGAATGGTGCACTCGAAGTACCGGATATCAAGATCAAGACGATGCAGGCTAGGCTTCCACTGCAAGAGGTTGCTCTCACTTATAAACGTTAGGAGTGGAGCGGGGAAGGGTACTTGTGTCCGACAAGCCCGCACGACGCTCTCTTCTATGGGCACCAGAGGCTGAGAAGGTAGCCGTTGAAGCTCTGAAAGCATTTCTCGGTTGCTAATCTCAGCTGTGATGCTGTAGAAGCGGATGAAGTCTGCACGACTGAAAAGCTTCACGGGGTTTGAGAGCAGCGGTATATTGGCAGAGATCTCGCTAAAGTTTCTCGCAAGTGACAGGTCTATTTCGTCGTGCTCCTCCAGTCTCAACGGGGCCATTTCTGCGAGGAGGATGTCAGGGCAGGTTACGTTGCTTCTAGACCTTGCTACTTCCCTCTCTTTCGCCCCTAATCTGACTCTTGCGATCTGCACTCGTCATCACGACCCATAGCAACAGAAACCCTCCCCTTTGTCTGACTCTACTTACCACCCTTCCTCTTGAACCTATCGAAGCCCCCCGCTAACAGACTCTGCAGGATGAATCGCAACTTCCGTCTGCTGACAAACATGTGTCTGAAGAGACCAAGTAGGGCTGCCCTTGCTGCTGCGCCTTCCGACCCGGTCCAGTCAATGTTTTCAGTCTCTTTTAGCGCTTTGTTAACCTCCAGAGTTGCTGCTAAGGCCTCTTTCATTGTCATAAGATCTTCCTTCCCTCCTCCTGTGGCGTCAACGACCCCGGTAGGGACGACTGGAGATTCTACAGAGGCAAAAACTAACTCTTAATCATCTCAAAGCGATGAAGAAGATTGAGAACGTCATGAAAAGGGAAGAAATGAACCTTTGCTGAGAAGTCGCAGTCCACAGTCAGCCTCTCTTCATATGGCAGATAGCAGTGGATAGGGGAATAATGACAGCGGATTCTTTGGTCACGCCAACTCCAAAAGGAGAGCAGAGAAACAGAGAGTAAGAGAGAGAGACTGAGAGAGAGAGAGAGAGTGACATGTGAGAGAGAGATCCCACTCTGGACAATGGCCTACCTCCCTGGTCTGGTTCAGAAGCAGTCCTCAACAGTTCTGATAGAACAGAAAGAGCAACCCTAGGCGTGGCTCCATGAGCGATGGCTTGCGAATAGAAGCTTGCCCTAATCGAGTCATTCTTAATCAGTTTCTGCCACCGTTTCTTAGAGGTGATGGCTCGCTCCAGCTCCTCTCTCTCCTCTTTCTGGGCTAAGGCGGCTACGGAGGTAGAGGCAGCGGAGAGTGCGAGGACGCCTTCTTTCCATTGTTCTTCTTCTCTCCTTCTCTTCTTTTGCTTTTGCAAATTGTGAAGAGCTAGAAGCGCATTGTCAAGAAGCACCCGAGAAGAGAGAAAGGTGTTGTTCCCTTCCGTGATCCTCTCAGTCCGCTCTTCCTCTTGCCGTCTCCATCTGCTTTCATCGTCCTCCTCCATGGCTGAAGACTCCTTAGCTAGCTCCAACATGGACGTGAGTCCAGCGATCAGTTGATCTGAGAAAAGGAGCGCATCTGGGCTTTCCACTACATCGCAAAGAACGGGCAAAAGCTGCATGCTTGTTGTCTGACGAGCCATGGCGGCCAATAGAGTAGCGTCTTCTCTTTCTTCTCTAGATTTTATCTCTTCCTTCGTCCCCTCTGCTTCTGTCCAGGGCCGCTTAACCAGCAGTAAGACCTCTGTGCATTTGCAAAGGAACCGAGTGCATTGAGAGCCAGTAGCGATGTCAAACAGCGCCATTAGCTCTTCCATGCAAATTGAGAGAACCTCGGACAGCCTCCTGGTTTCATCCATCTTCTTAATCTCCTTGTCTACCTCCGCCTTGAGAGACGGGTTCTCAGAGAGAAAGTTTACCAAGCCAGAGAGTCCGTGCTTTGCACTAGAAAAACCTCCCCAGTCCACGAAGAGGATCTGGTCCAGACTCAGTCTCCCATTCTCATCCAATTGCAGGAGCTGTTCCCCATGCAGATAGGCAGTGGCAACCGCAAAGACTCTATCCAAATATGAGACCAATAGCCGGCATAGAAGTGAGAAGATGCCTTGCTCTATGAGCATCTCTATAATATACTCTCGCAGAGGATTTTCAGGCGCCGTCATCTGAGTCAGGGCTAAGAGCACCGATGGATGAAGGTCCATCGGGTCGTCTTCGTCTCTCAATGGCCGGAGAAGGAGAGAGAAACAGAAGGCCTCCAGCGTCCCTTCCTTGGCTCCTTTCCCACAGATTCCAGCGATCAATATGTCTCTTACTCCTAAGTCTCCATAGGCAAACTGTGGGTTCGTGAGCTCCATCTCTCGCCTTAGAAACTGCACAAGAGCTGCAATGTCCCAATCCTTCGGCTGCCCGCTTGGCCTTTTTGCCAGAAAGCCGGAAGGTTCCTCTCTTCTTTCTATAGAAAGCTCCCCAAGTCTCTCGTGTTGAACGAAGTACTGCAGCGTGAAATAGCCGTACTCCATCAGGCTTTGATACTCAACAGGCCATTGCTGTTCCAGCTCAGACGAGGAGAGAAGGCGGATGACAGCTGAGAAGATGAGCGGCCCTCTATCCGCCACTGAACTCGTCTTCAAACCTAGATTCTTTGAGGAGGGCAAGAAGCTGATCAGGACGTATTCATGCTTGGCAAGTGTCTTCATGATGTGGAGCTTTGCATATACATTTTCCTCAGTTGGAGGAGCGTTCAAGATCGCGATGATCTTGTCTACGAATAGCATGGCTGCCTCTCCGTCTCCTGTCTCGCCATCCTCATGGATGGAGATAAAGAAGAAGCGGTACAGAACCCTGCTAAAAGTTTCCTCGCTTACCCCGTTCAGTAGGCGCAGTACCAGGTCTTGGCATGGGCATGCACGTATACTCTGAAGATCCCAGAGACGGTTCTTATGTACAGAGAACCGCTCGCTGGTAGAGCTCCCTCCTTCGTCTTGCTCTGTCTGGCCTTTCTCACCGATGAGATGGGAGTACCAAGCCTTATGGTGGTCCTCTAAGATCGCATGTACGGGATTCCTGAAGTCATCAAGTATCCACGGCCGGTCATCATTTTCCTGAACAAAGTCACAAAACCGCTCAAGGATAAGGTGAACAGCCCTCTCCCGATGCGTCAGGCACTCGGCAGGCTTATAAGACTCTGTCTCCCTGGCATCCTGGTAGCTCTGTGAGTTCGAATGCGGAGCCATTGGCGTGGCTCCGCCTAATGACGTTGTCTCACGGCTTTGCTCTTGAATGTGGCCGGTCAGTGCCACAAGGTTTGGGACTTCAGAGAGACAGAGACCAAAGAAGCCAAAGATCGCCCTCTTGACTCGATGCATTCGGTGGCTACACTTGGCCTTAAGCATCTCAATGCACAGCTGCAAGAACTGTGGACCATGGGTCTTGAGCAAATGCTGGCACGGGCCTACGCGGCCTCTATAGCTAAGGAGCCGAACCAGCGCTTCAAGGACATCGGCGATGGCCGACATCCAGGAGGGAGGACGACCGGAGGCTCTGTTCCTAATTTCCCTTTCTCTTTCTCTACTACGTTGGCTTCCAACAGGGACAGCGTCGTCCATTAGATCCTCAGCGCCCATGTCCTCTTCCTCCTCTGCGTTCGCCTCTGACTCTTCTCCATCGCTGCTGCTGCCGTTTCCCTCGCCTTCTGATCCTCTCTCACCTTCTCTAGCCAGAAACACCTGGTCAGGGCTCTGATGTGCATCTCCTTCCCGGTCTTCGACAAGAATGCCGTCTCCTCTATCCGCTTCCAGCCCTGATTCTGGCTGCTGAGCGATATGAACCGCTGCTTCTCGTTGCAAGACCTTCTTATAGACTTGTATGAAGCGAAAGAGACCCAGATAGAGCTGCTGTTGCTGATGCTCTCTCTCCATCGCTGTCTTTCTATTCGCTTCTACCTTCTGTCTTAACTCTTCCACGCGTCTGTCTCTGTTCGCCTGCCTGCACTCATACTCTTTAGTCTCTTCCCCTTCCTCTGGGTCCCCTGTGACGTTGTCATCTCTTCTTCTCCTCAAGAACTCATACTTTTCTTCTAATCCTTGTTCGTCGGGGGCACTAGTCGCTCCGTGGATCTGAAAGAAGAGAGTGCCAGGAGGAGTGAGGGGAAAGGAGAAGATTGGTGTCTCCCGGTCGCCAAGGCATTGAAAGACGCTGAGAGCTAGAGAGAAGGTAGACAATGATTCTCCTGGCTTTCGCTCCATCAGAGCTCCTGCATGAGTTCCCAGCCACTTCTCCTCCTCATCGCTTGCCCCAATGTCTTCTTCTCCTGCAAGCTCTTCTCTTCTTCCAGGTTCTCTGGACTCTTCACCGTCATTTACCAAAGGCAGATCGGAGTCGCTCTTTCTTCCTAAGAGAAAAGGCCGTAGCTTTCGTAGGAGGTAGTAGCGCAATAACATTGGTCCCTCTGTCTGCTCGAACATCCGGAAGAAGAGGTCTTCATCTGTAGGAATAGCTTCATAGTGGCAAGGGTTATAGGCCACTTTCCTATGAAGATGCAGGATCTCCCGCAGCCCGTCATTCAAAGCAGTGTCATCTTCCTGCTCCCAGCCCTTCTTAAGATTGCTTAGAACTCGAGATAGCTCCTCGCTCCGCTGCACTGTAAGGTCCTGCAGCCACATGGTGCCGCCACTGTTTCAAGCTGCCTCTGACCCAACAGTAGTCCTCAAGGCGGCCACGCTATGTGGCGCGGGAGACCCTAATATTTATCCTTAATCTCCGTCAGCGGATGGTTGTCAAGGGTTGCAAGGGTGTCCTTACCGCCTATGTTTGAGGTTGGTTAAGCCGATCCATGGCGAAGCTCGCTCTTCTTCCTCCAATGGAGTGCTGGTCGTCGCACACATTGTTTGATCGCTTATAGTCAAAGACCGGGACACGTCAAGCGCCTAGGAGATGGGGAATGAGACGTGCGCTAACGGAGCCTTGCGTCCCCTTGGAGAGCTGCCATTGGGATCAACAGGACGGGAAGATCTGCCAACAGAGATCTGCACAATGAGATCAACGCCGTGTTTTTCTTCTATAAAAAGAACGCGTCAGAAGAGCTTCCCACGTGATAAGAATCAGAATCCACCGTCCAGCTCCTGGGGGAGCCCTGCAGATCCGAAGATTCGGTTTTTGGATCGGAGCCACCCGAACCTAATAAATTTGGGATGCCACAGGTAGAATCGATCCTGAGCGGTAACCCCTGCAGAACCTTCACCCAAAGGGTAGAATATATTCTGTTTTGGATAATATTCCAAAAATAAGAATCCATCAAACAACGCTAGAGGAAGAGAAAAAGCCAAGTTGAAGAAGTAAGGATGAGATTCGTTTGTCTGTTGTCAGGCTGCTGCTGTATGTTAAAGGCCTTTATGTAGGGGCTGCTGCTATTATTATTATTATGCCTTGCGCAGCAGCAGCTTGTGAAGCTTCAGTCATTTCCCTTCACTTCTTGATGATGAGGCTTCCCGCCCGGCGGCGGCGGCCTCACGGTGGTCAGTGGTCTCGATCGTTTTTTGGCGGCGATACCTTGCGCTCTTCTTCACGACACCGAGAAGAGTCTCTTTTTTTGTGATCCATGGAGGAAATGCGCTTCTTCAATCCTCTTCAGCAGCAGATGGACCACCTTTGTTACTTTTTCTCTTGTCTTGACGAGTTTAATCTCATAGTATCATTGTGCCTTATCTTCTACTCCTCCTCCTCCTCTTGATATTGTTGAATAATGCGGGGGTCAACTATGACCCTTCCTGTTCTTCTGATAAGGAGTGTGGAGAATAAAGATAGAGGAATGAAAAGACCAAGGCTCTGTGGCTCCCCTTGTTCCTTCTTCTGTATCTTCCTCCTCTTCTTCTTCTCCCTCTTCTCCCCTTTCTCCTCCTTCCTCTTCTCCCCTTTCTCCTCCTTCTTCTTCTCCTTCTTCTCCTATATGCCCTCAGATCCTAGCCCTTCTTTCGCCTTATAATACCACCGTGAAGATAGCTCTGGGGGCCAAAAGGGGGATTATGTCTTAATGCTACCGGATGGCGGTTAGCGGTCTGAATAAGCTGGAAACGGTGCGACAATAGAGGGGGTCAACGGGGGGATCCTAGCCCTTCTTTCGCCTTATAATACCACCGTGAAGATAGCTCTGGGAGTCAAAAGGGGGATTATGTCTTAATGCTACCGGATGGCGGTTAGCGGTCTGAATAAGCTGGAAACGGTGCGACGATAGAGGGGGTCAGCAGGGGCGACCACCATCCGCGAGATGGCAAGACAGAGAGATAAGAGATGATTGGAATTGAGTATAGAGTAGTGAAGGGCAACGAGAAAGAGTGGGGACGAGATGGCAAGGAGAGGACTACAGTAGTAGGATTGAGGAAGAAAGGAGAGACGAAAGAGAGAGAGGGAGAGAGAGAGGAGATACAGGGGAGAAAGAGTGAGAGAGAGCTATAGAATCAGACGGGCCTTGAGAGAAAGATAGGGAGAGAGAGAGAGAGAGAGAGAGAGAGGAGAAGACAAAGAGACGGAAAATAGAGCCAGCCGCCATAGGTCGTACCACCTCCTCCGCCAACTGTTCAGGGTTCTGATTCTCATCACTCATCAGAAGAAGAAAGAGAGCTAGGAAAATAGAGAGAGGAAAACCCTGCGTCCTAATAAGAGAGGGAGAGAGAAACAGAGAGAAGGGAATAGAGAAAGAGGATTGCGGGGCCTTGAGAAAGGGAGGGAGAGAGAGAGAGAGAGAAGAGAGAGAGTGTGAGAGAGAGAGAGGCAGAGAGAAAGGGATGGAGAGAGAGAGACACACACACCCGAGAGAGAGAGAGAGAGAGAAAGAGAGAGAGAGAGAGAGCAAATGAGAGGAGAGAGGGAGGAAGAAGAGGCTAGGAAAGAGGAGAGTGAAGCTTGCCACTTCCTGCCGCGCTGCTTCCCGTCATTTGAGAAAGAGCGAAGCAGAAACGAGAGACGAAGGACTGGACGAGCTCTTCTCTTCTTTCCTCATGTGGCATAGCTAAAGAGACTGCGACATCCGGCGGCTGCGGCTTAGTACTAGTATCCTCTCTCTGGTCTCTTCTCTCTCTCTCTCCTTCTTTTTTCTCTCTCTCTCTCATCTCGTTTGAAGCCTACTACGCAAGGAAGCAATGGTTGAGAAAGGCATTGCAGAGTTCTCTCCTCCCATCTCTCCATCTTCTACTTCCAATCATGTGGAGGAGAGAGTCTCTCGAAAAGAGATGGCTCTCTTTCGCTTCATGGCATTCCTCCGGCACTCCTTCGAGCCAGAGCTCTCTCGTCTTCTTCTGGAAGACAAGAGAAGAAGTGAGAAAGGAGAGAATGTAGCAGAAAGAGATGAGAGCTCTCTCTTGGACACTTATAGGCTGTGCAAACTGCTTAAGGTCCGTATCCAGCAGCACCTGCACGAGAGAGAAGCGAAAGATGGCTCTCTCTCTCTCTCGTCTCCTCAACATCTTGGAGATGAAGAGCGTAGTCACCTCTCTCTCTCTTCCGCTGCTTCATCGTCTCTTCTCTTCTCTTCTTCTCTCTCCTCGGATGGCAAGATGATGGCAGAGACGCCGCAAGCTCTCAGTGTCATTGTGAATGATCATATGGAGATTCTCCTCCACACCAGGAACCTTGTCGCTCACTCTCTCTCGTCTGTCAAGGCGGAAGAACTTCTCCTGGGTCTCCACGCTGGAGAAGCTCTTCTCCGCCAGGTGCCCGTGCTTCTCTCTTCTCTCCTGCTCGCTCCAGGACAGCTGCAGCGACAAGAGAAAAAGAAAGAAGAGGAGCAGCTAGCTCTTTCTCTCTCTTCTTCTTCTTCTTCTCCATCTTCCGATAATGAGACGAGTCTTTCTCTCCGCACTCCAGCAGAACTCTATCTGTACATTCTTCTCAAAATGGTCTCTCTCCTAGAAGAGACAGCCGTGCCTTTCTTCCGCTACGTCCAGGAAGAAGGTCTGCTACCTGAGAAAACTCCGATCACTGATCTCAAGAGCCTTTGTGACTATCTGCGCGTGGAGCAGCGCCATCAGCTCATCTTCAAGGTCACGAACTGCAATGTCAGGCCACTGACGACCGTCAGCACTAGGAGAGGAGGAGGAGAGAGAAGAGAAGAGAAGGCGAGGAGGGGAAGAGACAGTTGTTGCCAGGAGGAAGAGAAGAGGAGAAGAGAGAAAGGAGGAACAGGAGGTACGACCTCTGTGTCTCCTCTATCTGGAAAGGAAGGAGAAGAGGAGGAAGACAGAGGAGAGAAAAGGATGTCTACTTTGGACCTTCTGCTAGAGGCGAGGGCAAGTCTTTATCACTCTACCAGGAGAGAGACAGAGTGCCACTCTCAGAGAGTCAAAGAGTGGCTCTACGCTGCAGAAGCATTGCTCAAGGTTTCGAAGGCGAGAGAAGAGGACATTCTCTCTCTAAGAAAACTTGGGGACATTCTCAATAATGGAGCTTGGTTAGGACCTGATTGTAGATTGGAAGAAAGAGAGAAGAAGGAGAAAGCTTCTCTTTCCTTTCCCACTTCTTCCCTAGCTCTGACTCTCAAGCTACGGCCTGGCAGGGATGATAAACAGGAGGAAAGACCACCCCTGGGAGCCGAAGAAGAAGGGAAAGAGACGAGAAGAGTTGGAGAGAGAGAAGAGAAGACAGGCATCCCACCTATCTCCCTCTCTTTTCCTTCACTTTTTGCCCGGCAAGGTTCTACGAAGAAGAGCTCTGACCGAGGCGGAGGAGAGAACCGAATCCGCATTATGAAGAATGCTCCACGTCTGGTCGTAGGCCGTGAATCTCTCCTGAAGACGGTGAAAGAGGAGATAGTAGAGCTCAGCGGAGGAGGAGAGAAAGAGACAGGAAAAGAGGAGAAGACTAATAAGAAGAAGATGGTGGTTCTCTGGGGACAGCCTGGGTTAGGAAAGACCACGCTAGCACTGAAGATAGCGAAAGACATTGAGGAAGAGAGTCACTTTGAAGTCAACTTCTGGCTCTCTGGCTCATCCATCACGGCTCTGTCTGCTGGGCTCTACTCTCTTCTTGCTGCTCTTGGCTGTCCTTCCACCGACAACGATCTCTCTCCTGAAAAACTTCTCTCTCTCGTGCAGAAAGGTCTCTCAAAATATAAAAGCTGGTTCCTCGCTGTTGACGACGCCGATAGTCTGAGCTATAAAGAGATGGAGAAGCTCCTTCAAGCTCTCTCTTCTTCGGCAGAAGACGGTGGCGGCGCTAGCCGCGGCGTCATTCTCTTGACCACCTGCTCCAAGCCTAAGGTTTCTATAGAGAAAAACACAGCTTTGATGGAGGTCGGCCCGCTTCTTCCAGAGGACTCCATACATTTACTTAGGGCGGTTGTCCTTGGAGAGGCTCTGCCTCGTGAGCCTATCAGGAGCAGTGCAAAAGAGAAAGAGAGAAAGAAAGCGCTCGATTCTCTCCTAGAGAGAGAAGAACTCTCTCTTCTCGTAGAGCGAGTGCTGGGGAATAGTCCTCTTGCTGTCTCTGCGTTAGGGTTTTTGCTTAGGCGAGCTCAGTCTTTGGAAGCAGCCATCGAGCACTTCAAGACGGACACCAGGAAGCTAGGGCTCCTTCCTTCTTCCTCGTCCTCCTCTTCTCTCTCTTCATCTCTCTCTCTCTCTGCTGGCATACATGGAGGCCGTTTGTATGGTCTGGAGACCTCTGTCTCTCTTCAGCTGAAGCAGATGGCTCTGGACCCTGATTCTCTCTTTGTTCTGTTTGCCTGCAGTCTTCTAAGCCCGTCAGGGGTTCCTTTCGGACTTCTCAAGTCTCTTCTTCTCTCTCCGAGAGAAGAGCCAGAGGAGGGACAGGTAGGGGAGAGAAGTGGGGACGAACAGGGAGAAAACGAGGAAGAGAGACAGAGAGCGGCTGAGGAGAGACTCTCAGTAATATTGGAGAAGCTCGAGGGAAGTGGCCTGGTGAAGAGTTCTTTCTCTTCTGTCTCCTCTTCCTCCTCGGGCTCCTTGTACATCCATCAGTTGACACAGCGCGCTCTTCGACATATTTGGCGTACAACCAGTCGGTTCTCTACTGAGGTCTGTCTCTCTCTTTCTCTCCCTTTCTAGTCCGTCTCTTTCTATCGCGGCATTTCTTCTCCTGTCTTTTTTTTTCTGTTCTTGCATCTTCTAAGCTCATTCCTGCCTGCTGGCAGTGTGTCATTTTGTTTGTTCCTGACGCGCTTCTTCTTTCTCTAATCTCTCTCTGTCTCTGCTGTCTCCACTCTTTCTGGAAACTTGTCTCTCTAGTACTTATTCTCACTCTTTCTGTTTCTGCGGTACTCTGTTCTGCTAACCTTTAGCTCTCCTACTTTGCCTCCTTGTCTTCCTCTGCTCTCGCCTCTCGCTTCTTCTTCACTTCTCTCTTCTTCTTCCTCCCTTAAATATATTTCGCTCACGCTTTCTTTCTTTCTTCTCTCTCTCTCGCTCTCTCTCTTTCACGCTCCTCTTTTGTTCGGGCCAGATCCCTAGGTCATCAGTGCTCCGGCGAGTCGTCCGCGCTCTAAAGAGTAGACTAAAGCGCCGATTTGTCGAGCAATTGATGGACTTCGAGACCTTTGAGGAGGTGTCACAGTGGATTGACTGCGCGCTGGCACTTAGCAAGCCAGAGAGAGAAGCAGAGGAGAAAGAAGAGACTAAAGAAGCAGAAGACAGCGCTAACAACGGCACAGCAGAAAGAAAGGATGCTCCTGCAGCCCAACAAGAAGAGAGAAGAGAAGATGCCACCTCCTCACAGGGTAAGGGCGACGCTTTGTTGCTGGGAGAGATAAGAATGACGGGAAGAGACGAAGAAGACAAGAAGGAAGGAGAGAGAGGAAGAAGACGTCTCTATGCTGAGTGGGTCGACTGCTACATGTCGGCTGTTTGGCTCTCCACCATCGTTCTCTCTCAACCTACGCGGGCAAGGAGCTTGCTGCTTGACTTCTACGGCTTATCCGAGAAGAAGATTGAAGGCAGAAATGTCAATGAGGCAGCAGGCGGAGAGAGCTTGGAAGAGGAAGCACAGAGAGGAGAAAAGAAGGGAGAAGAAGATGAAGAGAGAGAGAGGGAAGGAGACGAAGAGCACGACGCACCAGAGGCCACGTCCAGCGAGCCTTTACCTGCAGAAGCGATTATTGGAGAGAGAGAGAAGACATCACAAGACGAAGAGGAAGCCAAGAAAAGACGAGAAGATCTTCTCCGCTTCTGCCTCTCTCCAGACATCATGGCTGTGATACAGGCACACGAGGTCCCAGTCCCGATGGGCCTGCTCCTTTGGACGGCGCTTGCTAACAAAAGCCAGGAGTACGAGGCGTCGATGGCCCTCGTAGAGATCACATTGAAAGAGTTTCCCATCGGAAGTGAAGCTTTTCTCTCTCTCAAAGAGACAGACGAAGACTTTCTCCGTCTTCTCTTAGAATCCGGCATAGCGCTAACCAAGGCGGCAAGGAACAGTCGCGGGGCGAGAGAGTTGGCTGAGATTGTGCTGGAGAGTAAGAGAGGGAGAGAGAGAGGAGGAGAGGAACTTCGGATTATGGCGTCCATCAGGCTGGCGCAGGAAATGATCGTTGGGCACTATGAGTTTAGGAAAGGGATAGAGGTGTTGCAAGGGATAGTACCTCTGATACCCGCAGGTAGATGAGCTCTTCTCTCTCTTCTTCTGATTCTGTCTCTCTTCCTCTGATCCTGTCTCTCTTTCTCTGATCTCGTGTCTTCCTTCCTCTGATCCTCTCTCTCTTCACCTGATCCTCTCTCTCTCCTCCGATTCTTTCCTCTCCCTGCTGATCCCCTTTCTATTTTTAGTCTCTCCTCCGTGACTTAAGCTCTCGTCCGCTCTCTCCGTGTCTCTCTCCGTCCCTCTCTCTCTCTCTTTCTTTCCCTCTCTCTGTTTGCCTCTTTCCTCGCTCCTTTTTTTATAATGGTCTTGAGACGGATCTCTCTTCTTCCTTCTCCTCTAAATCTCTCTCGTCTCCTTTTCACACTCTCTTCTCTCACACCTTCCATTTCTTTCCTCACTGTCACGCACCACGCAGTCCGCGGAGACAAGATCTCAATGTACGTCTACCGCATGATGGGGATCGCTCACTCTGACCTGGGAGAGTATGAGAAAGCGGAAGAATGTCTGCAGAAAGCCGTCGAGCTCTGTCTCGAGACTGTGGTCCAGCCACATCTTCTCACTGCTATTTTCCAGGACGATCTAGCTCTTGCCTATCTCGGCCTAAAGCTCTATGGCAAAGCAGAAGAGCTCCTGCAGAAGTCCATTAAGCTCATGTTAAGCCTGAAAAGCTATGGAGTTGTGACTTTCCCTATGTCTCGAAGAATAAGCATCGCGATAGCAGAGAAGAAGTACGACTCGGCGGTGGAGAGAGGGAGAGAAGCCGTGGCTCATGGGAAAGAGCACACTACTTTCCATGTCTCAGGCTTCTCTCTCGAGCTGGCGGAAGCCTTGACTCTTGTCTCTCCTCCTCTCTACGAAGAAGCTCTGAAGGAGCTAGAGGAGTGTGTCCCAGATCTGAAGAAGAGACAGCCTCCTCCTCCTGAGTTTATCGGGAGAGGCTACAGAGAGATGGCCAAGTGTCATCTGCGCCTCTTCTCTCTTTCTCCTTCTCTCTCTTCTTTCTCCTTTGCGGGCTTTGAGCAGATCGCCAAGTGGCTGAAGGAAGGAGAGGAGCTTCTGGAAGCTTCAGAATGCCCTGACAAGGCCACGTTCAGGGTCGAAGTGGCTCTTCTCCGCATCGAAGCTGCGCTAAAGCAGTCTCTTCCTGTGGAAGAGAGAGACCTAGACCGACTTCTCTCTCTTTTCTCCACCGCTGAAGAGGGACAGCGGCCTCCAGAGGACATTCTTGTCCCTGTCTGGAAGGTACAAATGGGGAAATACCTTGTGGAGCTCCATCAGGAGGAAGAAGGAAAGAAAGAACAGGAGAGAGAGACTGAGAGGAGAGAAGAGGAAGCCACAACGCAAGAAGAGAGAGACGAGAAAAGAAAGAGAAGGAGAGAAGCTGGCATTTCTCTGCTGCAAGAGGTCGCGGCAATGGAATTTCCTGAGGTGCCCGCATCAATGGCGAGACATCCTTGGAGCGAGGAAGCGCTCCAGATTCTTGCCGCTGTCCAGAGATAATGGTGAGCGGTGAGAGAGAAGAAAAAAGAGAGAGAGAAAGAGAGACAAAGAGCGAGAGCGAGAGAGTGGCGAGGAGGCTGAGAGAGAGTGGATACAGAGAGAGAGAGAGAGATGCAAAGCAAGAGAGCCGTAAGACCTTCTCTCCAAAGAGTTGAACATTGACTAAGAAGTAAGATACTAACGGCCCGTGGTCACTTCTAACTTTTTTATTCGAGAAAAAGAAATGTCTTTAGCTCGAGCGCTCAGCAAAAGAAGAGAGAAAAGAGAGAGAAAGAGAGGGGCAGAGAGAGAAAGAAAGAGAAGAAAGGAAGAGAAAGAGAGAGAGAGAGAGTAAGAGAGAGAGAGAGAGTAAGAGAGAGAGAGCGCGCGCGCGAGAGAGAGAGAATGTGAGAGAGAGAGAATGAGAGAGAGAGAGGTAAGAAAGACAGGACGCTGAAGAGAGACGGACTAAACAACAGACAGGACAGGAGTTGACCTTTAGCCAGATGTATTTTATTTGACAGGAAAGGTCATAGAGAAGTTAGAGAGTCATCTTGCTCACCATCGTGGTTGGCTTTTTATGCCTAAGAGAAGAAGGTAAATGGTTGCTAGGCAACGACTGAAAGCTCAGATCAGACAAGAAAGAAAGGGAGAGAAGAAAAGAGAGAGATACTGAGAGCGCGCGCAAGAGAAGAGAGGAGAGAGCGAAAGAGAGAAGAGAAAGGAGAGAGAGAAACTACTTGTAGAAAGAGAGAGAGAAACAACATAGAGAAAGCAAGAAGAGAGAGAGAGAGAAAAGAAAAGGAGGAGAGCGTGAGTGAGGGACTGCACGTGTAAGAAATAAGAAGGTAATGAGTCTTCAGACAGCACAGACATGGCAGA
>FLMG01001208.1:0-12422 GCA_900088475.1 Hyphochytrium catenoides | reverse complement strand
ACTACAGGGTCCACAGCCGTGGCTAATGATGGATTGAGAGAGACGCGGAAGAGAGAGAGGGAAGGCGAAGCATGGGAAAGAGAGAGAGAGAAAAGAAAGAAAGAGAGAGAGAGAGAGAGAGAGAGAGAGAGAGAGAGAGAGAGAGAGAGAGAAAAGGGATGGAAGGAAAAAAAGAGAGCAAAAGAGAGGAACGAAGGCCAAGGAGGCAGAAAGAAATGTAGAGAGAGAAGAGGGAGAGCTACAGAGAAGAAAAGGAACAAAAAGGAGGGGAAGTGTGAGAGAGGAACAAAGAGCTAGAAGACATGGCGAGCGAAGAAGAGAGAGAGGCACGAGGAGAAGAAATGGAAAAAAAAAAAACAGGAGTGGCAAGACAAGAGTCAAAACAAGGCAATGGAAAGAGGAGGAAGGAGGCTAAGCTCCCTTTCTCTCTTCCTCTCGGTCTGCTCTCTTCTTTCGGACATATTATAGCCCGTTCTGAACCCTCCGATGTCCAGAGACAGCACACAAGCTTCTTACTCGGTCGATGCTAAGACAACAGCCTTTCACTTTCTTCCTCTCTCCTCATTTTAGCAGCCTCTCACGCTGTGAGAGAGAAAGAAAAAAGAGAGAGAGAGACAGAGATAGAGAGAGGAAAGAGAGCGGCAGAGAGAAAGAGAGGACGAGAACGAGAGAAAGGGGACACGGGAGGGGAAGGACAAACAGGAAGATGTAGCAGAGAACAAGAGAGAGAGGAATGACAGAAACAGAGCAGCAGAGAGAGAAAGAGGAAAGCTAACGAGGAGAGGGAGGGAGAGACTTTCCAATCCACAGCTACCAAGATAGATAATGGACCTTGTCATCGATAAGCTCTTGTTAGCTCGCTATGGCACTAAGGAAGAGAGAGAAGAGAGAGCAAAGGTACGTCCTCGTCTTTGGGATACCCATCATTTTATCCTTTATTCCATAATCCTTTCTCTCTCTCCCTTAGCCTTCGTACACTATCACCTGTCTTTTCTCTCTCTGTCTTATTTTTTCTCTTTCTTCCGCCCCCTAAACTTCTCTCTCTCTTCCCTCTCTCTCTTTCTCTCTCCCTCTCTCTCTTTCTCTCTTTCTCTCTCCCTCTCTCTCTTTCTCTCTTTCTCTCTCCCTCTCTCTCTTTCTCTTTCCGTCTTCTCTCTGTGACCGGTCCTCCGTCCACAGGATCCCGTAGTAAAATGGAAAGAAGCATATCACGTAAGACGTCAGGAAGAAGAGAGACTACGGAAACGGGAGAGAGAAAAGAGAGAAGCAGAGTCCGTGGCAGAAAGAGTAGCAAGAGCCCAGCGTTCTTTGAACTTTCAGGCAGACAGAAAGAGGGCTGACGAGCTACTGAGAGAGGAGAGAAAAGCGCTCATCGCTTCGCAGATAGAAGACCTCAAGCGGGAGCAGCACAAACTCTCTCTCTTGAGGCTAAATGCCCTAGAAAAGTGGGACAGGCGGAAGAGAGAAGCCGAGGAGGAGAGGCAGGAAGCACTGCGACGGACAGAGGAGAAAAGGAAAGCGGAAGAAGCGACGGCAGCAGCGGAGAGAGCAGAAAGAGAAGCGAGAAAAGAGAGGGAAGAGAAAGAGGAAGATGCCCGTGTTAGACTTCTTCTCCTTCGAGCAGGGACAATTGGCCCTTCCTCGCCCTCTGGTGCTATTCCTCGTGCTCTGCTTCCAACAAGAGAGAGAACCGCAAGTGAAAAGAAAGTCTCTTTATCCAATCTCTGTTTCTCTCCTGTCTCTTCCCGTGCCGCCATGGCCTCATGTTCCCCTCTCTCTCTCTCCCAGCACGAGGAGTCTGCCTTCAGGGCAGAAGTGGTGACGGTGAGGCTCCAAGAGAAAGCGATAGAGATAGGAGAGAGAGAAAGAGATGTAGCCCAAGAAAGAGGGAAAGAGTTCGAAGAAGGGTGGACAAAGGGAGAGACACGAAAAGAAGAGAAAAGAGAGCAGGAAAGAGAAGAGAGAGAGAGAAAAGGTAAGTCTCTCGCCTTTAACGTGGACCTTGCTCGGTGCTATGCCGTTCGCACTCTACATGGGGAAGAGATAGGAGACGAAGGAGCCCAGCTTCTCTCTCAGTACCTGAGAGCGGGACATTGTCCGCGTCTACAATGTCTCTCTCTCTCTCGCTGTTGTCTCACCTCACGCGGTCTCTCCGTACTGGCCAAAGCACTAGGAGAGGGCAATGGGAAGACCATTGTCTCTCTCTCTCTCCCCAGAAATTGTATCTCTGCTTGGGGAGTAAAAGAGCTCTGCAGCGCCTTCCGCTCTGGATATAGAAGCCTACAAAGACTGAACTTAGAAGGGAACTCAGTAGAAGACGAAGGAGCTCTCTCTCTCTCACATGAGGTGCTCCGTGGCTCTCTCTCTTCTCTCTTGGAGCTTCGTCTGCAGCATAATCACATAGGAAACAGGGGAGGGGAGGCGCTGTGGAAAGCTTTCACGGCGGAGAGACGCTGCTGTCCAAAGATAGAGATGGTCAATATCCGATACAATCGCATTGAACCTGAGACGTCAAAAGAATGGACGTGCCCGCCAAGCTTCTTCCTCTTCTGAGGGAGAAGAGAGAGACATTCAAGGAGCGAAAAACTTTTGGGATAGAAATAGAAGTGGAACGGCTGTGAGACTCTCTCTCTCTTCCTCTCTCTCTCTCTTTTGGCACATTCTTTCTTTCAACCCTGCACGGTTGACGGGATTTGCGCTGAAGGAGATGGTAGAGAGACATAGCTCTTGGTCGTTCGAAGAGACGTGGGATAGCTAGCTCTTCTTTCCTGCTTCTTTCTCTCTCTCTCTTCCCTCACAGACACATTGAGGGCAGGCTCTCTCTCCCAGGTAAACGCGAGAAGAGAGAAAAGCCAGAGTAGTGCTACCACTGCTTTTCTTACGAGCAGCTGCAGCTAAGCAAAGCCATCTAGTCCTTCCAAGTCTTCTTCTGAGATCAATTGCAGAAAGGCGTCGCAAGTCTATCGTCTCCAATCTCTCTTTCGAGGGTTCTCTTCCCTTCTCTCTCCTGCACTCCCGCGTTCTTGGGGGCTCCGGCAGCTGCTGAGCTGACCAGAAGGGGGAGGAGAAATGGTCGCCTCATAAGAGGATAACAATACCCAGCACCAGGGCAGACCCGTGGGAATGGAGAGAGAGAGAGAGAGAGAGAGAGAGAGAGAGAGAATGAAAGCCAAGTGCAGGATAGAGACAAAAAAAGTGGAGAAAGACTCTGCTACAGAGCGAGAGAGGGAAGAGAGAAAAGACTACCAAGAATGGACACATTAGCGTGTTAATGAGACTTCTTTGCAAAGTTATGTCCTTGCATAGAGCCGCTCTCGCTGCCTGCATTGGGGTCAATGACCACATTCACGAGCACAGGTCTCTCCTTCGCATTAGCGCCCTCCAAGAGAGAGGAAAGAAAGAGAGAGTTCAAAATCTCTGACAGGGATTCTCCATCCGTGGCGTTGTACCCATGTCCGCCCATAGATTCCATCATTTTGTCATACCTGATGAACAACGGAAAGAAAGAGGTCAAGGGTTGTACGCTATGAACGAACGAGAGAGAGAGAGAGAGAGAGAGAGGCAAGACAAGGACATTTGTACCCATCTCAAGCGCAAATTGACTTAGCAGACCGAGGAGAGGAGACTTGAGAGAACTAGCACAAGTATCACCACATTGAGCACTGGGAAAGAGGAGGAAAAGGGGAGACAGAGAGAGAAGCGACAAAGAAATAGAGTGAGCGACGGGGACACACCGCATAATTAGATAGGTAGATAGATGGATATATGCATATACATAGAGAGAGAGAGAGAGGGAAAGCGGGGATGAAGGACTACGCGTCAGAACATGGCGCTCTCTTTATGTGTGAGAAAGAGAGAGAAAGAGAAAGAGAGAGAAAGAGAGAGAAAGAGAGAGAGAGAGAGAAGAAGGTCCGGGACCCCATGTCCCATCCATGTTATTCAGCTCACCGCGCGCCAGGTACAAAGCTGGTGCTGGCTGGATCTCCAGGATAGTGTGAGGCTCCGTTTCCTCCGTATATGCCGCCATTGTTAAAGACTAAGATAATCACATTCAGCTTGTATCGGACCATTGTCTCCACTTCCATCCCTGGCAGCACAATGGAAGGGTCAATCAAAGAGTCAGTGATGACAAGAAAATGGAAATATAGAACTGGAGAGCAGCTGGAGAAGACAGCACCGACAAGCGACGCAGCTCAATGGGAAAGGATAAGACGAGATTAAAGACTGATGTGACGCGATGGGCAGAGTACGGCCGCTCACCGGAGAAGCCAAAGGCTGAGTCTCCCTCTATGGCGATGACAGGCTGGTTCTGGGTGCAAGCTGCAGCAATAGCATAGCCGAGACCAACTCCCATGGTGCCCCAGGTGCCTATAGTCAAATAAAAAGACAAGATGAGCGTTAACTGGAGGACACACAGCAGGCAATAGAGTTATTGCACTGCCCTTTCTTGAAAAAAAAAAGAAGCAACTCAGAGGCCGTATTTGGGCACAGGTGCAAGGAAGAAGGTGAAGGATTGACCTTGAAAGGTGTAGAAAAGCGCGTTTAGAGATTGGGATCATTTAGTGAAATAGCAGACGAGGAAAGCGAGGCAAGGAGGTGTGGCAGGCGATGGAAGAGAGACCAAGAGTCCACTGGAAGAGATCAGGTAAGGCATCATCAGTAGGGCCGAGAAGACAGATAAAAAGAAAGCTTGAGAAGAGGATAAGTTTGACGTACCAGCGTCCAGCCTACTCCTTGGCGTATTTCCAGGGACTATTAGCCTGGTAAAGTCCATCGTGTTGGCTCCTTCTGTGACAATGACTGGATTAAGTCCGGAGCGCCTGATGCTGTCTCGAACAATCCTTAGGGCTGCATGGTAGTCCAATGGCTCCATAGAGGCAGAGATTAGCTTCTTTTCCAGTTTGTCAGCATTTTTCGCTGCATCTTCAAGGACTGAAGATCTCCACTCTGAAGGGAACTTGAAGCCTGAGTGGACGGCAGCCAGGGGAGCACTTTAATCGAGAAGCATGGAAGAAAAGGAGCGCTAGAAGGGGAAGGAAGCCAATGAAACGCAGCTTTAGAGTAGGGATAGAGCTGTACTAGGATCAGTAAAAGGGGGGCAGACAGAGGTCAGAAACGTGAAGAGAGAGCAATTTCACGGCACCGCCCGCCCTGTAGACAGCCGTCCTACCTTCAGCCTTAATCTTCTCGTTAAGGAGCTTCAGCGTCAATCTGGCATCTCCCAACAGTGGGACAGTCACCCTAGGGCTCTTCAGTAGCTCCTCTGGGTTGCTGTCCAGCTGCACAATGACGGAGTTTGATGACCACTTCGGCGCTTCTCCATAATGTAAGATCCAATTGAGCCGAGCGCCAACCACGAGGACAAAGTCCGCTTCCTACACAGATGAAGCGGAAGCACCAACAGCCAAAGAGACGGAACTGAGCATGACAGGAGAGACAGTGCCACGAAACTAAGAGGAAGAACAAAGAAAGGAAGCATACACGTCATGTGGCATTATAACACTGCCATAAAGAAGGCTCTAAGCGTTTCGTTGAAGAACGCAGGGGATAAATCGGTCAAGAATGGAGTTGGGGGAGAGAGCAGAAGCTGACCCGGCACTTAGCGCCAGAGAAGCCTAACAGACTTACTCTTAAGACTCGAGAGCGAGCTGCTGTGGCAGAGAGCTTGTGTTCGTCAGGAAGAAGACCTTTCCCCATCGGCGTGGGAAGGAACAAGGACTCCGTTCTCGCGACGTACTCGTCTATCTCTTCCTGGGAAGCGACATTAGATAGGACAGGGAGAGACACTAAGTGCAACTAGACCACTGCAACATTTCCAAGGCAAAAACAGTCAAAATGTAGGGAGGACGAGGAAAAACTATCAGGCCTGGCTCTAC
Source organism: Hyphochytrium catenoides (assembly GCA_900088475.1). NCBI lineage: Eukaryota > Hyphochytriomycetes > Hyphochytriales > Hyphochytriaceae > Hyphochytrium > Hyphochytrium catenoides. The sequence continues at coordinate 6,546 of FLMG01001208.1, read as the reverse complement.
CGGCTCTAAGTCAATTGTAATTCTCTCTCTCTCTCAGCAGTCCGTCAATGGTGAAGTGCCAAGCCCAGCAGCAATCCTTCTCTTGTCTTTCAATGTTGATTATACCTCTGCTCTAGCGAGAGCTGCTCCTTTCCCTATAACAATCAAAGGCTTCTGGGCTGCCTTCATGAGGCGAAATGTCTCTTCAATGAGAGTAGAGGAAGGTACTGCAGTCGGAAGAGGAATTCGAGGCTGGATGTTCTGCTTGAACAAAGGAGAAACAGGATTGCATTAGTCCGCTGGTATGGGAGCAAGTCCAGGAGACACAGGAGAGAGAGAGACTGGATTTGTCATGAAGTTGATCGAGGAAGGAAAGGTTTAACGAAAAAGCTCCTCATAAACTCACTAGCTCAGAGCAAGCTAGGGAGAGAAAGAAGAGAAAGGGAGACCAAAGAAAATATACCATGAAGGAGAGAAAGAGGCTCTGATCCTAGACTTGTTACAGCCCCGGAATATGAGAGTTCTGCCCCATTCAAAAGGCTACTCTGATGTTGGGAAGAGGGAGATGGCAAGAGAAGAGATAATGGAAGTGTTTGACACATGCACCTGGGCTTCAAGTCCCTCTACTGCGTGGAGCACACTCTTCGGCAAGTCGATGTAAACTCCGCCTGGAGGTCCTGTAAGCGCCGTCGTAGCCCCTCTGCGGATCGTCTCAAAGATGTCTGAGAACTTCTCTACCCGAAGCGCTGTCTTACATACCGGCCGAGCCACCGTGACTTGGTCTAACTCCTAACATCAAATAAGGATAAGGGAGTGCAAGAAGAGAGCAAAATGACAGCATGCAGAAGCAGCAATGCACGGTAGAAGAAGGAAGAGAAAGGACTCAGCGATATATAGAGGCGATATAGCCGAAGTACTAGTTGGAGAGATACAAGCAGTAGCATCGGCAAGAGAGAGACACCAAGGACGAGGAGGCTCAACAAAGCAGAGCCACAAGACTTGCAAAAGAAGTTTAAGCGGAGAACGCGGCTCTTCTCTATGCGTTAAGTGTGACAAAGGCAAACTCTAGAGGTTAGGCTGCAGATGGTATCGTAGAACTGAATACCTGGAAAGCACCACGGCCTTGATGGTCGGTACCGCTTGCACCAGAGAGGAGAAGCATTGGAAAGCAGTTTATGGTAGCGTTGGAAAGACCAGCCAGGCCATTCATGAAGCCTGTACAGCATATGCCAGCGACCGAGAGAAAGAGAGAGCCACAGGACAGACAGCGAGTAAGAGACATATCGTGACAGACAGCGGAAGACTGAGGAGGCGAAGCGGCTTACCTGGACCTGAAACAGTGACGCAGACACCTGGTTTGCCAGTAAGGTATCCGGCAGCCCCTGCTGCCATTGAAGCTGCCTGCTCATTCCTGAAGCTGATGAATCTGATGCCTTCTTTCTGTGCAGCTTCGGCGAGCTCAGTAACAGGGATGCCTAGGACTCCGAATATGACTTGGATGCCCTACCAGAGGCTAGCCTTCAGTACTCTGGGAAATGCAATGAGTGTATAGTCCGTCGTCCTCACCAGACTCCTCAGCGCTCTTGCTATCGCGGTGTACCCGCTAACAGGGACCTCCTCCGCCTTGGCGGCTTGCTCCTTGCTTGCCATCCTGCTATACTCTTCAGTCCAGACTGCTGAGAAAGCGCTTCAGAACGTACACGGACTCCTCTTCAATGCGTCCTGCACTCGCTCTGAAGCTTCAACAGATTTTTCGGGGTCTCTAAGTAATAAGCTTCCGGAAGATTTTCGAAGGTTCGCGCGATCAGAATCTTCAACGGAAAAACTTTCATCAGAACAAACGCCTGCAAGCGGTTAACGGCTAGTCCGTCCTTCTTTTGTGTTATGTAGCGTTTGTCTGTTTCAAAAATGTCGCATTTGGAGAATGGGACTGCAAAGCTTGGGGGTTTCGGAGTGCTAGACAATTTATGACATCGGCTACTTTTATCTTCTTGTAAGGTCAATAGTTAGCTTTACGCCGCTCATGCTCCCTACAATTGGCGCATTACTTGTAGCGACAATCTTGGAAGGTCTCATTGCCTTGACCAATGAGACCCCGCGCTGATGATGATCTGGCAGTCCATCAGCGGAACGAAGATTATCGGCGTTTCCCAAGCTTTCTCTTGCGTTCTTTGACCGTCTCTGTCCATCGGTCAACTGTGAGATGTCGGCGGAAGTCCAAGCCTGGGACTGGAGCCATGATAACCACCTTCAAGATAGGCTGCGGAGCTACACGCTAGGGCGCCACAACAAGCCTTGTAGATGGAGGAATCGTCTTAACCATGGCTAGAGCATGAAATCCAAGGCTCAGAAGAGGCAAAGGTGACTACGAGGGCCAAACAAAGACCAAGTGATTGATATCAGCCCTACTGATGAAATACCAGCAACAAACATAGAAAGCTCACGAGGGACTACGGACCATAGCGATGTAAACAAAAGTGATATACTCTGTTTGCTATATTAAGAAGCAGCAATGAAAGGAGAAAAAGCTAGCGATTTCTGATCGCTACGTCAATAAACTAGCTGGAGAGTTAGGTTGGATCTCATGCCTAGGGAGAAACGAACGGTCAGACAAGATAAAGTGGTCAGACAAGATACCGCGGGTTGTTAGATAGTCACCGGATACCGACGAGTTCATCAGAGAGAAAGGTCAACAATCTAAAAACGGGGGAGCTACTTCCCAAGCAGAGAAAATGCTATCGTATGAAAGAGCACGAATGCACCATAGGGAGAATGCAAAGGTAAGCAGGTAAGTGGTCGACGAAGACTTATACAGAGCCAACAAGGACAGGAAGGTTTAGGCTTAGTTGAGTCTCAAGCAAGGTGGCTTTTTACCTGTCCGGTGGGAGCGTTACCACCCTCCTCTCCTTCTCCTTGATCAGAGGTCCAGAGCGTGAGGTTATCGCGAAGAAGCTGCATAATGAGAGTGCTGTCCTTGTAGCTCTCTTCTGACAGAGTGTCCAGCTCCGCGATGGCATCATCAAAGGCCTGCTTGGCCAGATGGCAAGCGCGGTCAGGAGAGTTCATGATCTCATAGTAGAACACCGAGAAGTTAAGTGCAAGTCCTAGCCGAATAGGATGAGTTGGAGGAAGCTCTGCGTTCGCAATGTCAGACGCGGACTGGTAAGACTGCAGGGCAGCATCTGCGGATGCAGATCTTTGGGCCCCAGACTGGAACTCTGCTAGATAGCGGTGATAGTCTCCCTTCATCTTGAAGTAGAAAACTTTGCCTTCGTGTGACGAAGAATTTGGAATAAGGTCGTTCTCGATAATCTTCAAAATCTCATCGCAAATGTTGACGAGCTCTGCCTCGACCTTGGCTTTGTACTGCTGGATGTGCTGAAGGCGTTCCTGCTCACCCTTCTGTTCAAGTGAGCTAATGACGCGCCAAGAGGCTCTTCTAGAGCCGATAACGTTCTTGTATGCGACAGAGAGCAGGTTACGTTCCTCTACAGAGAGCTCCTGCGGCATGGATGCGACAGCCTTCATATGGGTCACCATCTCATCGTATCTGAGGTGCGTGGTGATGTTAGCGTATCACTATTGAGAGCAAATTTCGGTAGTAGAGGATAAACGTCAATGAACTTGACACGTCGCATACCTCTCTGCTTGCTCAGCAAGCTTTGCCATGAAGACGTGGATCTCGCGGTCGTTTGCCATCTTTCCGTTTTATCAAACTTCTTTGCAAAAGAACTGGGCCAACTGTGGTGGACGATTAAAATCAGCTCTTACGTCACAGCCCCTTGTCGTTTGGGAAAGGAGACGCCAACTCACCGGCTATGGATTGTTCTATAAGCTCTCTCTCGATCTGAGTACTTGTCCGGCTGACACGTCTTCAAAATCTTCTCTATCTATTGCGGGTCAGAAGATCCCAAATCAGCAGATGAAGGCGCAGAATGCAGAGCAGAAAATCCAAAGCTAAAGCCGCCAGACAACGGCAGAGAGGCGCCCCCTTCGGCCTGCCTATTACTATGAAGGCCTCACAAAGGCCAGCTTCATTCTTCGGTTCCGCAACTTCGTTGTATTATTACGCCAAATGAAAACTACACTCCAGAGCTTTCCTTTCAAGGAAAGGCAATATTTCAACAGTGCTAGTAGAACAATCAGCTCTAATATACTTCAAACCAAAGATGTAACTGAAAGATTCATGAATTCGTTTTGAACACACGTCTATGTTTGGACTTCTTGGCATACTATATTCGAAATCATAACCTCTAAAATAGCATAAATGGAGGATTTCATAAGTCATATTAAGAATTCCAGTACCCCATCAATTTCAATAGGACAGAAAGATACTTCTTGCCTTCATCAATCATCATCATCAAAAAACATCATCACCACCATCAATCTACTGGATTTCTGACCTGTACCACTGGACGACGGAATCAAGTTGGAGCGATGATGAGCGTATTCACAATAAGAGAGCATCATCAGCAGCAGCAGCGGCAGGCAGGAGGATCGATGCTTCTCGCTCTGCTATCAGTGCACCAGTTGATGACTTCTTGCGGCAGCAGCACCACCAGCGACTTCTTGCTAGCTGTCCTTCTTCATGCTTGATGCTGATGATTGATGATAGTCCTCCGCCGCCGCCGCCTTTTTTCTCCTTCCTTTTCCCCGTCTTTCTTACTCAGTAATCTTATTGTTGTCGGGGGTCATAGTAGAAGTGAATCGTCGTCTGCTGTCAGTGCACCAATTGATTACTTCCTTGAGGCAGCACCAGCGGCTTCTTGTTATCCTTCTTCATGATTGATGCTGATAATTGATGATAATAGTCCTCCTCCGCCTCCCTCCTCCGTTCTCCTTTCCTTTCCTGGCGTCTTTCTTACTCACTATTCTTATGGTTGTTGGGGATCTTAATAGTAGCAGTGAATCATCTGCTGTCAGTGCACCAATTAATTAGATTACATGCGGCAGCACCAGCGACGACCTCTTTTTATGTTGTCCTTCTTCATGCTTGATGCTGATGAGTGATGATAGTCCTCCTCCGCCTCGCTCCTTATTATTTCTTCTTGCCGCAGTCTTCTTACGACTATTCTTATTGAGCTTCTTAGTAATAGTGAATAATCATCTTTAGTTCTTCATTCATCAATTCTTCTTCTTCCGTCCCTGTGTTCAGCAAGAAGAAGCAAGTCGAAGAAGAAGTTCTTCGAAGCTTCTAGGAACCTACCTACTAAGTCATCGTCATTAGTACATCACTCCTGATTCTCAGCCTTCTTCTTCTTCTTCTTCCAACTACTCTTCTAGCGCCCCACGCAGTCGTCAGCATGGTGATGATGGGTCCTCATGACTACTAGGCGCGAGCAGCAGAAGAGAAAGAAGAGGGAGAGTTTAGAGCGATTGTTATTTAGTGATAAGAATGAGAGACATCATGTTATTAGGTTGGAAGCGGTTGGTGCCTTGAGACCCTAAACTATGACGGCAGAAGCATCTGTTACTCTTCTTCGTTTCTACCACCTCTTCTTGTTGGTGCTGCTGCTCTGCTGCGTGCTGCTGCTGTCTACATATCTTTTTTCTTCAGCCAACAAGAAGCATTTAGTGTATCGTCATGATGATCCTCGTTTCTTCTTCTCCTAGTGCTGTCATCGTATCATTTACCAGATAGTAGAATAAGAGGAAGACGACCGATGCATGGTTGTTTGGGGTCAATAGCAGCAGCTGCACTATTAAATTTTGTGCTCGGGTTGTTACCACCATCATCATCTGCTTCTAAGTAAAGATGATGATGGTAGCAGTACTAATAACAGTGAAGGGAAGAGAAAGAAGAAGACTGACCAGCGTCTTCTTCCATCATCCAACAAACAGCAGCAGCAGCAACGTTGTGCACCTCTCTTCTCTTCTTCTTCTTCTTCCTGATCTTGATATAACCCTTCTTCTTATCCTTTCCGTCGTAGTGTGAGCTAGAGAGTCCTTTCTTATTTGCTGGACCACTGCCACCTGGAGACGGTTCATTCCACGCTGAAAGCATGATAGCTTCTTTGTTTGATGGCGTTGTCCCTGATTAGTGTGGGAGTAGCTGTAGGGTTAGTCTCCCTCCTCCTCTCTACTACTATTCGCTCACCTCATCAGCAGGAGGCTCCGCCCACAACAAAAGAGAAGGAGGAGTCGTCGTCGTGAGAGATCCTCCTCCTGCAGCAACGATGTAATGCTCAAGAAGATATGGTTTGCCATAATAATTTTTGATGTTTGCCTCAGCCTGCGCCAATAGTGGAGAGTGCCGTCCTTCCCCAGCTCATCCTCCTCCGTAGTGGAAGAAAATAATGAGGAAAGAAAGGAGAAGAAAGAGAGAAGACAGACCGACCAAGCTTATGTCCTCCTCCTCCCTATTGCAGCAGCTCCTCCACCCCACCCGCCCCACATTGTGTCCTAATCTCTCAATCCTCCGCCGCCTAGCCCCCGCATGTAGTGGGTTGCTTGTTGTCTGTTGGCCCAGATACCCGAAGATATGCCGCAGAAAGGCGAATCTAACGCCTCTTACGCCAGACGCGCAAGGAAGCAGTTAGCTTATTTCTCTCTTTCTCTCTCTCTCTC
>FLMG01001193.1:117486-129337 GCA_900088475.1 Hyphochytrium catenoides | reverse complement strand
TCTATCCATAGTAGCTCCTTTCTTGCTGACAGCTTTGAGAATAAGCCCAATGTCTTCCAAACGATTTAATCACTTATTTTTCCTGGGCTCTTGCGCAGCGGCTCCTGGCATTAGCTAAAGGCATCTTGGAGAGATATGGTAAACTCAACATCTCGGCGATATTCCGCCGCCAGGTCAAGGTACAGCCCACGTCGTCTGGTTTGGCAAAGGTGGAACTGATCTCCAAATTCTCTCCCTCCACATCACATCTGTCAGATGACTTTCCAACCCACAACCTCCCCTACGCAGGCGAAGGCCGATGAATTTGTCGACCCTCTGAACTCTCCGACCCAGCTCTACTATAGCCAAGAATGGGAGGATGAAACGTCGGCAGAAACCCTGCCCCGATGTTCTTCCCGTGAAGCTGACCCTTTCTTAGATGTTATTGAGCCGGAGGGGAGTGACCAGACGGTTCTATTGGAAGAGGATGCCGTTTCTCACGGCACATCCGACGAAGTGCCTGGTGCCATGCCTGAGCCTCTGTCTGAAATTATCAGCGCGGCGACCCCAACTCACCAGGTAACAGGATTAGTGTGGGTCAAGGCGGTGTAGTACACTGACCTTTCATCGCAGGTCTTGAGATTCGTTACCTCTGTACTTGATTCACTGTTGCCTGCGGAGCTGTGGGGAGCAGAGAGTAATAAGAAGGTCGTCTTCTCGGCTGTGGCTGAGTTGGTTCTTCGTGGGAGATATGAAGAGTTATACCTAGACGTGGTAGGTGATAGCTTATTCTGCCCTGAATATTAAGGCAGCCATGGGTGTACATAGCCCCTCATATGCTTATATTACCACTAATCTGACATTGCCTGCTAGTTCTTGAACCAGATTTGTTTGAAGCAGGTCCCCTGGCTGAACAACTCTACAAACTTTAAGTGGTGAGGCCCGGTTGCTCATGTACTCCCGTCCTTGCTGCCTCTCATGTACTAACCCTTGTTAACCACCATTGACATTCTTCAACAGCCCCAATGAGCTTAACATTTGCAAGGACCTAATGGGATATGTTCTCAGCTGGGTCAGTGCGCTTTCATACAATGCGGTATTCATGATTAACTCTGACTTGGTTGTCTTTGCGCTTGCGCTCAACTTTGATGTCCTAATCATCTTTGCCATTAGTGTGTCACCGATGTGGCGTTGCCCCTTTTACAGAGCCACTTCTATGCCACAGAGTCGGAAGTCTATAAGAACCGGGTAGTTTTTTTCATGAAGGATGTCTGGAGAAGTATCAAGTGGGTTGACCCTTGAGGGTATTTTTCTCTGGAATCACAAGCTTATGGCGGCTTTTTATTTTACTCTTATGACTTGCAGGGCGGCAACTGTGAGGAACATGGCTGGGAAGCTTTTCTCACCTCTCTCCCCAGACGAAGCTCTGACAATCACCAAATCTCGAACGTTTGGGTCCTCCAAATTAAGGCTGTTGCCCAAGCGGAACAGTCTAAGGCCTATCATGAATCTGTCAGCACCATCGCGAAAGCCATATGTGGAGGTAGCGCGATTCGTCGCTCTCCTGCCTTATCTTTTTTTGTCCCAATCCCAGCATTGTCAGTCAATTCTCGATATTCCTTTCATTAGATGCAAGAGGATGGAGATGGTCCCGTGATCAAGAACAACAAAAACCGGATCTCAATGACGCTGCCCTCCGTCAACCGAGTCCTGGCAGGACCTTTCAGGGTACTTAGCTATGAGTGCACCCATCGGCAAGGACTCTTTGGAGCTGGAGTATATGGCTATGACGGCATCTATGAAAAGCTGTTACCATACAAAACAGCACTTCAGAGAGTAAGAAATTAGTGGACGCGGGGTCGTAGGGTCCTCTTCAGGTGATAGTTGCGTAGATTAAGTCACAAACCCCTGCCTTCGGAAGGGAGATATCACTAGATGGTGTGCTACCATGTGCTATGACAAGGCCAGGAGATGTGATATACATGGTCTCAAACAAACTGAGCGCCTCTGCCCTAGGTTCTGGTGAGTGGTCGGTCACCCGGCTTGTTCTTTGTGCGCGTGGACGTGCAAAGATGCTTCGACAATATACGTCAGGACCGCGTTGAGGAGTTGATATCTGGACTCCTATCCGAGACTGAATACCTGATCCAAAAGTATCAAGTGACGCATCCTCTCCCCTCCATAGAGCGAGTGGTGTCCAGGGTATGGCACGTTTAGGGTCCTTGTACTTTTCTGCCCATTTGACATCTAACGATTACACTTTCTCTGGGTTGTCCGTTTCGGACGTCTAGTTTAGGTTAGATGTCTGCTCGCCAGGAGATTATCAAGAGTTCATAGCAAAGGCACACCAGTTGTGCAAAAGATATTCACGATCGGTGGGCCCCTCTACCTCATTTCATTCCCCTTCCTCTCACTGCTTCCTGATTACCTCTGATGTCATGCTCAAATTAGGTATTTACGGACGGCGTCATCTACTCGTACTTGCAGCGGCAAATGATCAAACATCTTCTCGAAGAACATATCAGGCGCAATATCATCAGTATCGACGGCAAATACTATCTGCAACACCAGGTAACTCTGGTCATTTCGGCCTCTACCCATTGTAACCCCGCAACTCCGGGCATAGTTTTAGCTGCGTCACTCTTGTCAACCTTATCCGTAATGTTTTCCTTGTTGTCATGACACTCTCCGACGCGGTCTATTCAATGTTCGTTCAATGTGTACAGGGAATACCTCAAGGCTCTGTGCTCTCCACCCTTCTTTGCAACCTTTACTACGGGAAGGTCGAGAAAGAGTGCCTTGGCCAGCTTTGGGAAAGCAAGGCTCAATGTGCAGGTTACTTGCTACAGCCTACAGCGGTTTAGTATGCCTGACGAGTTCTCACTGGAAAGAGTGTCTTCAATCCACCACTGCTTCCAATCCTAGCAAGATCTTCTCCCTGAATATGTGCTTAGCACACTTGACCCACTCCTCACAATTGCTTCGTCCCAATTCACTTTCACATCTAAGCTGGATATGCTGTTATGATGGATCCTTCTCCTACCGTTCTTGGCTAACTGCCGTTTCTCGTTCGTCTTCATAATCTCCTTTAGATGTTCCAGAAACTCGACATCTCCTTCTCCGCCTGGTAGATGATTTTCTCCTTATCACGCTCGATCAGGAGGTTGCCAGCAGATTTCTGGATAAGATGAAAGGGGGCTTCCCAGAGTTCGGCTGCTCCATTAATGAGAAGACGTTAACAAATTTATCCGATAGAGACGCAACAGGTAAGATGGGAGATTAGCCGGGGCACTCAAATTTGTATTGTACAAGGCCAGAGAGATAAACGTTGAGGTGCTTTCCTGTCATCGATATATGGAAAGAGCTGGCCAAGGGAGTTAGTACGTTACGGCTTTAATGTCTAAGCACTCACAACCTCAACCTCACTTAGATAGCACGAAAGCGAAGATTCCATGGGTGGGCCTTCTCATTGATCCCGCCACGCTTGAAATCTCTGCAGATTATCAAAGGTGAGTGGAATGCTAGAGGAGCGCCAGGGCGCTTAATGAGTGATGAGATACAACAACTATTATGTGGGTCTTGTCGCTGATGTACACCCCCACGCTGGAAGGTATCTGTCCACCAGTATACGTGATAGCCTGACGGTAAGTTGGGGCCGTGCCCCATGGCAGCAGCTTCGAGTGAAGTTGAAGGCCGCTGTGAAACCCAAGTGCCATGCTCTTCTCCTTGATCTCTGCATCAACTCTCCAATTACGATTATGGTGAGTATGGGAATTGGTCAGACTGACACTTTGGCGTCTAGTCAATCGTTTCTCTCTTTACTTGCTCCTTGGTTGGTTATATCCCACCCAAGCCTCTCGTCCTTTTTTTCGCAATGTCCATTGGTGCTCATCTAACTCGATGTCTCTTCTGATAAATGCGTTAGGCCAACGTTTATGAAATCTTTGTTATAACCGCTGTGAAGTTCGTTGCATATGCAAAGCAGCTTCGAACTCTGGCCTCTGGTGACGGTAGCTTCTCCCGATCGGCTTCCTACCAGTATCGGATCATCCTAGAAACTCTGCGCTTCACATTTGTCCTCATAAAACAAAGAATGAGCTCCGAACTGGTGTCTAAATACTGTGCCTACCCAAGTCATCAAGAGCCGATCAGACAGGATATGGTGAGTTAGATACGCAGGGGAGTATAGATATCTATCCCCATGTGGCTTAGTAGGTCTTGTGGATTGGAGAGAGGGGGACAAATGATAGTTGGGAAAAAGCAGCGGGAGAACGTGTTAGGCGAACACAATTAAGAGGGACACAATAGCTCAATTTGTCCCTTACAGCCTCTGAGTGATGAGCTTGAAGTGCCACCCAGCACACGGTGAAGCTAACTACTTCTCTTATAGCTCATCACGTTGGGACTAGAAGCCTTTTCCGCAGCGGTAAGGAGGAAAAACACAGGTTTCGAAGCTCTTCTCCTGGAGCTTGAAGACGAAAGGAAAAAGAGACGGAAAGTTCTAACCAACGTAGAAAGAATGACACTTGACACTGCCAAGAACAAAAATGAGCTTCTGAAGCAGCTCGACTACTGATGGACAGGCTAGCTGGCACTTCTCAGACGAAGGGATTACAACAGACTTGGTGCCACAAGGACCTCTGTTGGACGTAATATGGCTCCCACATGATTGCACATCAGATGTTCTGCTGCTAGTTCCTACTGTCCTGTGCCAGTTTGGTGCCCGGATAGTATATGCTTCACATCATACAGTTGTGCGCTAGTGGCTGGTAATGAGATTAACGACAGCTCCGTGAGCTCCTGTTCTGCCAGCTGAAGCTTTGCTGCGAATGAGTTATTGAAAGCCGTTTGTAAGTGGATTGGAATGAGCGAGATATAGGTGAGTGGGTGAGAGGGTATATAAGCTAGTTAAGATTACGTGCACCAAACGAGGTGAAGGGGAACCATTACCGTCAATGCTCTTGCTCTTGCCATCCAGTTTTAGGGCCAACGTCTTCATCTATTCACCAATTGCATGTGAATATAAACCCGGCCGACCAGTGTTCACGCGCATCCCTTACCTTTCCTTTCTGCTCTAAAAGCTGATACATCCAGTGGTAAGAGCAAACAGCAGATATGAAGGCAGTTTAGGAGCGACCATACGCTTTTGGCTTTGTGATGCTGCTGCGTACCTGCGCTTTCAATGTTTGGTTTTCCCGAAGAAGCGCTAGGATGGACGAAGAGAGCGACGTACTTCTCTCCTTTTCTTCCTGCAGCTGTGACCTCAGTTCCCTTTCATCCTGGTCCTTGTGCTGTATCTCGGGACCAGTCTCCTCCTTTCTCGTTTCGTCCTGCGGCTCCTCTGATCCATTGTAGATCACCTTAACGTATAGCGCCCTTTAAGACGTAGGCGTCTAATAATTGTTTGTACGCATCTAAATCGATTACCTTTCTTAGCCGTTGAACTTCCTTTTGTAGCTTTTCACTTTCCAGTCTCGCCTTTCTTAGACCTTTTTGCAGCCCCTCGCATCGCTGTATGTTGGTTCTCAAAACGTTATAGGGTTGAAGAAGGGTCTTCAAAATATAAGAGGCTTACCTGTTCAGCTTCCTCCTTCCTCTTAACTTTAAGCTCTAGGAAGTGCACTTGTTTCTGGCACGACCAAACATTAGACTTAGTTCCAGCCTGGCTACCAGTGGTCTTTCAGTGTCCAAGTGCGAGCTTTACCTGCAGGCTCTCTTCCCTTGATTTCTCCCTGGCAACGAAACGTTCCTGGATAGATTGTAGCAATAGAGTTAGGAGGTGACTATATATGAAGGCAAGAGTTGCAGAGTGGGGTTTGTGCTTCTTGCAGACCTCGGTTGGCCGCAAATCAGACAGAGCACCTGGCAAACTGGGCCACTGAATTGCACAAACCTCAGCAGACGAGCTCTCACCTGCTCAACCTTCATCATCTTCAAGGCCGCCAGCGTCTGGTCCCTTTGCGCTAATGGACAATAAACCCACCATTCAGTCACAGTAATGTTAGGTTCTCCCCTCATCTCAGTAGTGGAAGAGGTCCGTTGCAGAGCTTGAACGTGTGCTGACCTTGCAGGCTGGCTAGCTCATCCTCCATATGGTCCTGAGACGGGTGATGAGGGAAGTGGTGAATAAGCCGCAAGCATACATATGAGCAATCAGTGAGCGCACTCATAAAGACTGTGACAGGACTGAATTGGCCCCTAAACTACCACTTCTAGCTCGCAAGGTAGCAAAACGCATCAGACTCTTACCAGCTTAGATTCCAGCAATCGTCGATGCTCTTTCGCCTTCTCCAGTTCTTCCTGGAGGGCTGCGTCCGACTGTAGCGGTCCGCCCGGAGCTGCAACTTCTATGAAGCAGCCAGCTATCGTCTTAGTACTTCTGCGGTAGAAAAACACTCAGGACGCTTAAAGCAGGGCCTACGCATACCTTCTTTTGACGTGGCGACCAAGGACGAACTCGTAAGGGCATTGGCTCTGCCAGAGGAAAAGATGCTAGGAACACTCCAGGCCGTGCCAGACCAGGAGAAAGAACCGACTGATGGTTCGGTTTTCTTTGGCAGGGTTTCTTGCAACTCTGTCACTTCATCAGTCGCCAACTTTTCCCGGTCTTCTTCCTTTTTCATACTAGATAAAGCTGCTGCCGCCTCAACCGCCGAGCTCATTATATCTTTGTCGATACACTCCGCTACAAAGTGAATGACTTTACTTCGAAGTCTGGAATATGAGTTGTCCCAGCACAAGTTTGCCACACCAGGACCCGGACCTAAGCACGTCCGAAGCAGATTATCACATTTTGGATAATTCTAAAATCAGGTTATAGAGCTGACAGTCACAGATTGGCGACAGGGACGACAGCCTAACTCTAAGTGAGACGGATGGAGGAAAAATGGGCCAGAAAGAGCAAAAACCTAGCCATCAGGACTTCAAAGGCAAGAAAGGGAGAAAATAAAAGAGCTACAGCCAAACAAAAGCCGAGGTGGGCATTGATGGTGAGATGAGCGAGCGGGTGAAGGGAAAGATGCGTACAGACAAACGAGCCCTGGTACTTTTGCCCAGCAAGGGCCCTAGTAACCGTTTCCACGACCATGGTTTCTCCGTCCTCCGTCCGCTTTTTGCTGTTGGTAGCAAGGAAGGAGATGCTAAAGTCAACGTCATAGTCCTACAAGGAAAGGCAAAGGTATGTCAAGTAGTTAGTCGCTTCAGTACTCACTTTAGCGAGAACGATGACCCCCAGGGATAGACCTTGCAAAGAGGGGAAGCGTAAAGCCATAGAGGAGAGATGTCTATCAAGAGGTAGCGGATGCTAGTCCACCTTGAGCACCCTCTCTTATAGTCAAGACTGCTGATTCACTACTGAGATAATTCACTCTCTCTTTTGAAACCGCTGTCCCTCATGGCCTAACGCATATTCTTCCATTGTCTTACCTCCAAACTAAACTTCCAGACGAGGACATTACCTTCATCCGGCATATTAACGCATGCTTCATACTTGGCACCGCGCTGAACTGTCACTGATCGAAGTTCAAATGGCTGTAGTACAAAATCTACAGCCGACAGGGTCGGCGGGGGCGAGGTAGAAAGTTTTGAGAGACAGCTGCTGGCGTAGTCTCTAAGCTCATCGCAGGTGCGGACTGAAGGCCAGGAAAGAAAGGCATTTACCTCCTCGCAGAGCGTGCCCATTGTCTTATCATTGATAGATGATGGAAGAGGGCCAAAAGAGGGGAGAGAAGCCCGCTTGTTGAGAGTGTCTCTCCTTTCTTTCTCCTCCTCGTTCTTGTTCTCCACTTTGCTCTGGTCGATGCTTATTCTCTCCTTGTTCCCCCCTTTTTCGCTAATGGTTGGAAAGAGGTCTGCAAAGCCTTTCTCCCCAGTACTTCCCTCTACTTTACCGCCAATGGCACCAGCACTTTCCTTCTTATCCTGCTCCTTTGTCTTTTCCTGTCTTTCTGCTTCTTGCGCTAGCCTCCTATGGATCCGTTCCCTCAATTGATGCAAGTCTGACAACGGTTTGAGGCAGCTGCGGAATCCTTGCGTGCCCGTCTCAGTCACGTTTCGGTCTATAAGGAGCTCGAGGAGCTCCCCCTGATGCCCGACCACCGTAATCATTTGCCCGATATCCTCCTCTTGCAAGTCGATCTTTAGGTTGCTGCTCCCTTCTTTAGAGTCTGCTTCCTCCCCTAGTCTCCGCTCCACATCCTCAGTATCATGGAAGATCTCACCTTCCATCGGAGCGACACCCGACGCTGCCCGAATCAAGCAACAGAGTCGTAGCCCCTTTGCCTCTTAGCACTATAGAGCTACACTTTTCCCGTCAGTGCAAGGAGCAGAGACCGACAAGAATCCCAGGATGACCAGGCAGTGCAAGTTTCTAACGAACCGGGGACCAAAGAAGGGCTACGAATAGTCTGCGAGCCGCAGTCGCCGGCTGTTCCAGGTAAGCAAGCAGGAAACAGAGCTCTGTCTGTCTGTCTGAGGGCATGCACATCAAGCTTCGAATCTCTCTCTTCTTGTCTCTTTGCTCTTCAATAGGCTAACGGGCGTTAGCGGCTCCCAATTAGAACTCTCTTGCATTGATGTCATTACTTTGCTCGCTGGCCCAACTTCGTTCTATGAAAGAGTGACATCCTGATCGTGGGATGACCATGATGTCGCTGGACGGGCTGCTGTAGATGCACGACGGCAGAAGCGCACCAGAAAAATATAGAGCACAGCGGACAAGTTCTGTTTATGTAGAGTTCGGTGAGTAGTTGACACTCTCCTTCGGCTGTTCCTAAGTCGTCGTAAAACAGCTCAAAGGCACGGAGGATTCTCTCGATCACTCCATTGTTCCTATCCAGCCTTGCATCTTCTTCATAGCTAAAGTCGAGACACTATGCATAAGGTCAAAGCAGGATCTGGGCGTGCTCGGCCCGAGAAGAGGACTTCTACATTGCCTCTTCCACCATCTCTACAGAAGGAGGTACTCAGTGCCGAGGATACGACCATCGTTCTGGGACGACTACGGAATGAGCTGGTCCCTCTCATCAAACGATGGAAAGAGGTCTGCGAAGAACAACAGAAGTATAGTAATGAAAGGAAAGGCGCAGCCTCTGAGAAGGCGGGCGAGAACACACAGCTGGTGGCCGGCGTGGAAGGACGTGGCATTAAGGGCCAGGAGGACGTAGAGGGGCTTAGGAAGCAGCCACATACCAGTGGAAGAAAAAGATCAAGACAGAGCGCTGGAGAAACAAATGCAAAGAGTAGCACATCTGACAACCTGGCGGTTGTGGGGCTTAATGAAGTGCTGAAGGCCTTAGAGAGGAGAGAGGCACGACTACTGGTGGTTGCCTGTCAGCGCGGCTTGTACGGTCCGTCGCCTGTTCTCTATGAGCAGCTGAGGTCTTTAAGCAACGTTTCTGCAACTCCTGCGCTATTTCTTGATTGCCAGCCAGTAATGATGGGGAAGGTGGGAACCATGCCGTGTCCCTACTCTCTCTCTCTCTCTTACACCATCCACAGTAGGAACAATCCCTTCCGACCTCTCTCCTTCTCCTTTTCACTCTATGAACCGTTATTTCTCCTAGTTCGTTGCTCGGAGGGATCTGACCTTCTGACGTGAACAATCCTTTATCTCACTTGCCTTCCCATCGGTCCATTCCTTATAGCATAGAACTAGCCTTCTCCCTTGGTATATTCCTTATAGCATAGAACCTGTTTTCCACGCACTTACCTTTTTGCCTGGACGGTTTCTGACATTCTTCCTCCTGCTCCCCTGTACATCTCTCCTATGAAACCTGCAGCACGTGGGCCAGCGGACAGCCATTGCAATTGCAGTCAAACAACTTATAATTCCTACGGGGGTACCAGCCGCGGCCGAGGTGGAGGGAAGGGTGAAAGCTCTGTTACAATATCTACTGGACATTAGGAATGTCCCGGCAGCCCCAGCTCGCTGACTATTGAGAACCGAAGCCACTAGGTCCTGGTTCTCTAGAGAGGGCTGTGGGCTGAGGCTCTAAATAAGTTAAAAGGGATGGAGAAGAAGCTGCACTCTTAACTCCTCTACTCTACTTTTGCAAGCCAGACTAGGGGAAGAGGCATGCGACTTTTTGTCTCCACTTGCGCGGATCTATTGGTATCCATAAATTGGTGCTCCGCCTCTTGAAACAGGAATTAAGGGGGGTGCTTTCCGCAGTCCACAAGATAGTTCCGACAAGTTCTTACTGGAGCGGCGGTCCCCTAATCAAGTGGTTAAAACACCTTGTGTGGGTTGGAAGCCTCCGTTATCAATGGTCGTCGGACCAATCTTCTCCTCTTTCTCTAGAAGGAGCTTGGCGGCCTTGCTGCGTATTTTGCATCCTTCCTCCGCCCGTTCGTCGCTTTGCAGCAAAACCAACCTTGGCAGGCTCTCCATTGAAAGATAGCCGGCCAGCCAGGCAGCGATAGGCAAGATCCGCTAGGTCGTGCGTGCTGAAGTCTATAAAGGCTTTGCCACGGCGGAGAAGAGAGCCACGACCAAGGCTCTCCTTGAGATTCACCTTAAACATGCAGAAATGTTTGTCAGAGGACCGCTTTAGAAGGAAGAGTATGTAGACCTTGAAGGGCAATCCAAAAAGGGTCGTCATCACAAAAAGGTAGTAGTCGTGGTCACTTAGAGTACCACGACACGTAAAATGAGACTTTGTCTAGGCTCTCCTTGCTTCACCTTTATAAAGGGCTCGAAAAGCTCCTCTAGTTTATTTACAAGCTCCTCCACCTGCGTGCCGTAAGCGATGTCAGCTATTCGCAGAGTCCGTCGATCCGACACAAGGTCTATATTGCACATGGCAGACTCCACGATATCCCGCGCTGGACCATCTTCGCCTTCTACTTTGGTGTAATGTGCCTGAGGACAGTCAGCCAAAGAGGGGTTGGGGGTTAGTGAGTAGCCTAGACGGAGCTACCTCAGGTCTATGCCTTAAGTACTCCTACTACCTGATATGAAGAAAGTGAAGCAACTGAGATGAAGATAGTTAGCACTCGATAGGGAAGGTGAAGTTTTCCGAGCAACGAAGGTGGTGATGGATGCTCGGAATTTAGTTAGGTAGATGTTCAGTAGTCTTACCCTTATACGCATGCCAAAGAGTCTGACTGATGGTGCGAGTGCTCTCTCTAGGTCCTTCGCGGACTTGAAGTAGACAAAGCCTGGAAGCAAGTAAGTTGATGAGATTCTTGAGCGAAGAGCCCCAAACGGGCAAGTTGAGGGAGAAGTAACAAAGCCAGGCACGGAAAGAGCAAGTTAAGGACATACGAAAGGCTCCTCCCCTACCGTAGACGCCAGTAAAGTCTGCTCTCGGCTTCCGTTTAACGTTTGTTCTGGCTTTTCTTCCATCTTTCCTCGTCGTGTCTTTTTCCTCCTCAAGAATCTCCCGATCTCGGAAAATCTCGACATGATCTACCTACTATAGGGGTCAGTGCTATTGCCTTCTGCCGTGTGCCTCCTCAAAGCCATCGTCCCTTTGCGACGCCCTCTACTCTCATATCATTTGCTCTTGCCCCTTTATGTATTGTGCATTGTGGCTAGCTAGAGGCCAAACATCAACCTCTTCCGTCGTCTCTTTCCAGGATGGTACACTTTGGGCTTCTCGCGTTACATGGCCCTATCGGCCTGTTATTAATCAAAGTTCTATGCCGCTAGTCCTACCAAGCTTACCTGTCCAATTCTGCTAAAAGCAAGTTCTAGTTGAGCCTCGTCAATATGACGCGGTAAGTTTCCCACGTAAATCTAACATGAAATGAGTCCGTTATAAAAAACTGCGCTGGCACAGAGCATAATAGAGTATTTCGGCGGACGGAGAGGTTTCAGAGGTAAGAGCTACCTTGTGAGTAGGTGGGATAAATCTGAGCAAGTCCCCGG
>FLMG01001193.1:62925-117427 GCA_900088475.1 Hyphochytrium catenoides | reverse complement strand
CCATAAACACATTCAATTCCAAGTGGGAAGTTAGAGAAGAACGGCCGTCGTTGCTCTAAGATGAGAGAATTTGAGGGAGGGAGGAACTGAATGCCTCGCGAAGGAGATATAGCTTACCGGATGCATAGCCATCATCATCTCTAAAGCATCTTCCGCACCCTCTAGGGTTCGGTCTAGATCTTTAGGTGCCGTCGTAGTCAGTTCCCGATCGATGTCGGTTCCACTACCGCTTCCGTCATTCATGCCACTCTCTCTTTCCTGCAACTTCTTACGCTCTAAACTCTTAGCGACGTCTAAGGATTGCATAGGTACCGCATCTAGGAGAATACTTCTAACATTGAGGGCCCTGGCCCTGCTCTCCTGAAGTGCATCAATGGCAATAGAGTCCAGATGCTGTAACAGAGAGCAGAACAACGTTAATTCCTGATACCTGCCTCAGAGCACCATAGAATTCCAAGTCGAGCTTGTTTCCCATTTCTCACATCACAGTAGAACGGTACACCAAAAGCACGTGAAAACTGACGATGACTGGGTAAAAGCCGTTGAGAGATCAAGAACCAAAAGAGATTCATTAACATAAAGGTCCAAAAATGTACCTTGGCCAGGAGAGGCATGATTAGTTTTTCAGCATGACCGCTAAGCTCCTCCAGATTTCTAAACAGCTGGTGGCGAGACGCCGCCGAGAAGTCTCCAGCCATCTTATACTTCACAAGGCGCATGTAGAAGGCGTAATACTGGCGCTCATCTAAGATTGTAGCAATTCTTTGAAGGAAAGGGTCAGTGCCAAGAATGTAACAGAAAGAATGCAAGCCAAATAACTCTCTTCGCAATGGCATACGTCCTTATAGGGCTTAGAGTGGCACATCCAACACTCGTGACATGAGAAAGCTAACCCCTGCTGGAAAAGCATTTACCTGTTGATAAGAACCTCCAGCTCTGGGTCCTTCGTGATACCTTTCGCCGCGCGTTTAAGGAGAGGCGTTGCGGCTTCCTCCAGCCCCTCTGAAATTCTGGATCTCGCCCCGACCAAGACATGCGTGAATGCCTCCATCTGCTTTTCCTTGCGTGCAAGCATCAAACGATCCCGCTGGTATTACAGGTGAGAGAGGGCGGTAAACAGGTAAGATTGAGTGGGTGAGAGAGTTGCATAAAGAGTGCCACAATAATGTCGAGCAGGACTACAAGAAGTGGTCGCCAGTTTTAAGGGCTGTCTCTGTCTCATCCTTACCTCCAGGCTGAAGTCGGTGGACGGGATAAGAGAACGACTAGCAAACTCTGTCAGCGCGCCAATTAGAGTATTCCTCATCATACTACCCTTCAACAGTTTCATCAAGCTCTCAACCAGGAGATCACTGCGATGTAATACGCACGTAAGCTAGTGGCGACTGAAGTCCAACCGCCGGGCTACGAGAGCAATAGCCAAGTACAGTCTGAAAGACCAATGACAGGCAAGCCATTCAAACATCCGCAATTGTGCCTTACTTGTTTTGAGCGCTAAACGATCGTTTATCCACAAATCTCTGCAACCTCTCGTACAACAAACGGTGGAAGTTGTCCTCCAAGCTGTTCCCAAACAGAATGGCGAGTTCCTCTGCCTTTGCTGCGTCATCCTCCCAAACCTCCGTTGAACAAAGTTCTGAATCACCTCCTGAATACGGGTTGATGTCCATAAGAACTCTGCTGCATTCAAGACCTTCTGCCAAGCCCGTACTCAAGAGCTGCTTTTTCAATTTCTGCTTCAATAATTCATACCTAAGAGAAAGCGTCAAACATCTGTTCCCTCTTGATGTCTATGGACGGTGCCTCTGATCTTCACGGCGCACTCTTCATGTGTATGCCCTTATTTAGACTTCCCGTACATTGTATCCTCCGGCACTGGGTAGCACTGGACTGTTTCTCCCCCTTTGCGTTCTTTTACCCTCTTTCCTTACTCTTTCCTGACCCTCTCAGTACCAGTTTTCACCCTATCGAAGAACTGCAGGCTGATACTAGGATACGACCTGAAACTCACTCTTGTTGTTTGTTTGTCACAGAATCCAGCCGTGGGCCGCCTGAGAAAAGGTGCCGGACGCATATAAGGAGAGCTACTTGACCATTAAAGTCTCGTCTTGCTTCCTGCTCTGTGGGCAAGCAGCCGTCCTCAATCTTTTGGACAAGGCTAAGTAGAGAAGGCACGAGGAGAGACGAAGATGAGTTTCTCCCAAGGGACATTGTTATGACGTCGTCTAGAGCAGTCTCATTGCGCCCTTTACTTACGGCGTAAATACGAGACGGCTTGCTCGAACCTCAGGAATAGTGTTCAGCAACTCCATCGCCTGCAGTAACTCATTTCAGTACAAAGCAGACGTGGAAGATGGAACCTCCAAAGAGGGCGCAAAAAGAAACCTACATCGCCACCTTCCAAAAATCTCTGCAATGGCGGGAAGAAGAAGGGCAACCCTCTGGCTTTCATCATCTTTTCTAGATCGCTGTAAAGACGTTCTCTAGGAAATCATGTGCAAGAGAGACATCAGCTTAAGCACGGGACATAGATTTCAAGAGACAAAGTCACCTCCGGGAAGATAACAAGGTATAGGCCCCTCGAGGCAAGGAAGAGACGATCGCAGTATGTCTTTTACACTTACTTGGTGCTTGCTTGAGAATCGACAAACTTGAAAATTTTGGTGATGATCGATGTAACGAACTGATTACTTGCATGGATCTGAAGTTTGCTAAGAAAACTGTCCAGAAACGGCAGCAGCAGCTGTTCCTCCATAGGTTTTTCCAGCGGAGCGGAGTTCTCTTTGCTTCTATCAGAAATAGAGACACCCTCGAACTCATTCTCAGTGGAACCTAGGCTATGACTGGTATTCGAATAACCCCTGAAAATCGTGTGCCCAATACACCTGATAACACCACCCTGGCGTTTGGTGATACCCGGCTCCAAAAAGCGCCTTGTCACGGTGATCGGGTAAGTGGGAGTTGGACGGAGATGCTTCGCTCTAGAAATGACGCGACATCTCCCCTGAGTTAAACCCTGCCCGCACCACCTAGCGGCCGCCAGCATTGTGTCAGATGCCGCTTCGTGACTTTCTCTCACTTCTCATTCACTGCATTGAATGTCCAGGCTGGGTCGACCAGGATATCCCCTACCAAGAAGGAAGCGTCTCCGCCTCTCCAAGACCTCCTCTACGTCGCTTAGTGTCAGACGACGGAGTAGAGCTTCCGCCGCGACGAAGACGCCCTTCGCCGCCACGAGGAAGCTGAAGCAAGTTACCAGCACTCACGGAGTTCTGATCCTTGCTTGGATGGTGCCGGCGGTTCGATGGCGCTTAATGTATGTACATTCTGAATGTCGCTGAGCTAATGCGTATTAACCTATTTCCCATTCCGAATATGCCCTCCTGTGCCTGTTGAGGTGATTCTGATGAGTGATGGATTATTTTATTGATTGCTCTCACAAACTCGGCCCATCGAACTCCATTAGAGAGAGAGAGGTTGCACATCAGCTGGTAGCTGCCAGAGATAGGTTTGTTCCCAAAGCATCCCTGTCTTGCCACTGCCCGCAGCTCTGCCAACTTGTCTCGAGATGCAGAATCGCACACGAGAGAGGGAAAAAAGAACTGGATGTATTAGAAAGAAGTCTGATGGTTGAGACACCCACGGTCGAAGCAGGAGAGCCTCACAGACAGGGCCAATGCCAGCGGTGGTAGCGACCACCACCAACTGGCGGAAGACGATGATGAGATTGGAGCCACACTAGCAGCCAAACTGCCTGGCGTCTTACCATCGTGTACGAGGGGCGGGATGGTCAGCGCTCGCCATCCCTCTCCTTTTTCTCAAAGATCTCCAAAATTTGAATCTCGGCGTCTGCGGCTTTAAACAAATACTGTCGCCAACGATAGGTCCAGCTTGATAAGCATGCAGAGCCCACTACTTCTATGTAGGGTGGATGAAAGAGCCTTCATTGAAGGAGTTAATTGATAGTTGAACTAAGACTGTCGGATGAATTCTTGACGTTAGAAGAATAGTTTGCTAGCAAGATTTAGATCTATGTGATAGAAGGCTCGAATGACAAAATAAAGCGTAAAAGATATATATCACTCTTCAAACTCATACATAGAACCACTCGGTTCGGCAGTCGGAGGATTGACGATGACGTATGCGAGCTCAATGACGTCCTTCGACTTTATACTGAGTCGCTCACTTGATTTCTTGACCAGGACTAGGGGAAGGGACCTATCAATGCCAAAACGGAGTCTGATAACACCCTTGACCACCGAAGACGGCAGTGCGACTGGCCAAGAAATGTACACTGGGTTGGGATCCTTGGGCTCTCTGGCAATGATGAGATGATTTCTCGGGTGGTGGTCTGGATGTGTGTCGACGAAAGCGTTGTATGACCCACTATCCATAGCGATGTCGAGCTTCTGAAGTGTCGAGACACACTTGTCACAAACTCTAATTGACCATTTGCCCACACGAACTTTCAGCTCGGGGGTAGCTTGCAGGCGAACTGATGAGCACCGGGGGCAAACTACTCGGCCACATAGCTTGCACTGACGCCGCACTCGAACTATGAAGTGAAAGAGCTTCTGGCAAATTCCGCAGCTTGGGATCTCGTCAAAGCGAGATGCATGCTTCCGCACTTTCCCTGGAGCATTCCTATCTCTTATTGTGCCCGCCAGCAAACTCTCGATCTCCGCCTCATCAATGCTATTCGCTGCATAGAGTCTTTGTTCAGCCTGCAAGTCACGGTTCGAAAGAGCAAAATTCTAAGACCTTGTTATCGTCATAAAAGGAGTATGCCTTCTGGCTTCTCACCTGAATGAGCTGCTGCATGAAGCCCAGGTTTGGATATACGACTCCCCTTCTTGCTACGACATAGTTGAACGCCGTAACCAAGGAGAGCTGCATCGCTTGCATGACGTACCAAATAGTTATAGTTCCTGATCTAGATATCCCTTGAGTGCAATGCACAAGGACCCGAGCCCTTGGATCGCTTCTGGCCATTTGAATAAACTGATATATCTGCCAAGATTGAGTAACGAATTGACATTAGTTCTCTAGCGTATATTTGAATGATGGCAGTGTGCATTATACCTGGTCGAAGTAGGTGAAGATAGGAGAATCAGGGTGATCTTTCAATAAGACGTTGAGGTACTTGACGCCATCGTTTTCGAAAACATTCTCACAGTCCAGGGTAGCGTTAACTACATGAGTGATTCCCAAGGTCTTGATTACTGCCTCAGATGATGCTTGCCACATATTTCCCAGATAAAGGAAGTCCTCTATGATCTCATTTGGGTACGTCAGTGTGTGGAGACCACTATGAGTACGCATAAGACGAGTCTCTGGCATCCGGAAAGAACCCGAAGACCTACTGAAGGATGACCTTGGCGAGACAACGCCAAAGAGAGTATGAAGGCTAACTAGCATGTGTGGATAGCGTAGGTTAAACGTATTGAAGCCGTCTGTGAGGGTCGAGTCGGATTAGTCATTCCTCAAAAGTAGCTGTAAAGGATGCTCACCTGAAAGGTATCTGACGGCAGCGGTGGACTTCTCCTCCATGAACATGTTGCACAGTTCATAGCTCCAGCTTTCAAGAGTCATCTCTAAGTCTCCCAAGTCATCATAGATCACGATCTCAAGCAGCCTCCAGCGACTAAACGTTGCCGCAGCTTCAGGAGAGAGCCGCCGCAGAATACCCTCGGTGGATGTGGCTGCCAGCTCAGGCAGGTGGATGGCTCCTTTGATTGCCTGCGTATCACTTCTGGGTGGCCTCACGTCAATGATTAGCATTCCGCCTTGTATTTGCATCCTATTATACAACCAGTGACTGTCAACACACTTGAATTTGCGCAGTGGGTGATAAATGTGCTCTGAAAGGGTGGAGGGTACGATAACCCCATCTGGTGCCACGTATTCGTTGCGCCTCCGTCTCGAAACGTAATGGACAACGTTGGTCAAAACCAGACTCTACAATAACACAGAGGGTAGGAGCAGGAAAGGAAAGGGTGAGCAAGAAGGCAGTTAGGTCTCGTCACCATCTTACCCACGCAAGTTGTTTAATAAAAGGCGTGCAAAAAATAGATACCTGGTTCATCTTAATCACAGTAGAGATCCATGTGGGGACTGGACTCTGAACATGGGGTAGGGTAACATGCTGCACATGCTGAACCACCACTCTTCTTGACGATGGTATGGAGCGAAAGGTAATCCCGGAGTTTGATAGGACCATTCTTGTCACTCTCTGCCTTGGGACTCTAGTACCCTTGATGACAGAGTCATCCCGGTCTATTGATTCCCAGACAAGGACGCCTACGGTCTCGTCCTTATCGTTCTTTACAAGCGTAAGAAGCTTGAAAGGGAACATTAGCTCACAACCAGTTGTACAATCACTCTGGAACGCGTGCTAGACTTACCGAGAGTACAAAGACCTCCCTATCCATAGACCCCGTAGCCATGTTTGAGCGGAAACAAGCATGGGCTATGAAGAAGAGGTCTTCCGCGCCAAAATCATCATTAGGAATCCAGCGGCTCCAAAGCAGTGTTCCAGTCGCAAAATCAGGGAATAGAAGTTTCATCAAGCTCTATAGGCCCGTACAAGCGTAATGAGTCTTCACCCTGTCATTCATGAAAACGTTTCTGCACTTACCTCAAAGTCTCCACTGCTAGGCCATGCCAGAAGGTTGTACATCTCCATTAAGGGACAGTGGAGCTCACAGACCGTCTTTGTGGCGACAGTGTCCTTTCGGTTTGGCAGGTCTGCAGCATAGGTTTTGACACCGTGCTTGGTCTGACAAGTGTTACCGTTGGCTCACGTATTTAAAGTTTTGCAATGCGGACTTACCCGCCAATGTTCCCAGCCCCTTGGTCCCAAAGAGTACTGTTCAATATGTAATAACTCAGCTGCCTTTGATTTGGCCAAGCCGAGATACATTTGAAGCTCCTCCTCAGAGAGGTTAATAATGTTTTTGCGTTTATCTCTACGCGGCATTTTGGCCTCATATAAAACTCGACCCACACCGTGCTACCCTATCCCACCTCCATGGACAAACTTGAGGCTAAAGTTGGTTGGTATATGGCGCCGTGCTGGCAGGCTACGCGAGAGTAATGCCGCCCACATGTGAATGTGCTTTCTGCTCTATAAAACCATTAGTATTTCTTGAAGGTGAGGAGTGGTGGTGTTTGCGCTGAGGTTCATTGAGCTGATGTCCCCGGTCATGTTGTGGGCAATCTTGGACCGCCGTCTGGTCATCGGCATTTCCAGGGACAATTGCTTCTTTCTAGTTTGATGGTCGTCGTTTGAGGCTGAAGGCTGAAACGAGATTTGGCAATGGCTGCTGGACTGTAGTGCTACATACTCAAGGCATGAGAAGCGGATCTGGTAAGACTGATAAACTGTACCTCGCGCGGGCAATCTAGGGGTTAGCGGCTCCACCTGTAAGTTTGATGAGTGAGGGTCTTCAACTGCTCCTTCGTTCTGACTGCTGCTCAAAAGAGCCCTTCATCCTTCACTTCCCCCTCCCTCCGCCTTATTATCCTCCGATACCAGCTGGACAACAACTCATTGAGGCTTGCCATCAGTTGAAGTACAGTAGAACTAGTACAAGTACTTTTACTTGATACTTTGATACTGTACAAGCAATCGAAATTGGCAAGGCTGACGGACCGTATTGCAAAATTCGTTTGCGGGAGCAGCCTAGAACTATTGGGTGGCGAGAATTCAGGAGTGCTTCTAAAGCGTTCACGCCAATACCGAATTTGCTCTCGACCGTCCAACCTTATCATTATTCTTGCTTCTTAGGAACTTTCTTCCTGCAATGTCAGGTGGAGGAAACAAGAAGGGCAATCAATGTATTATGAATTGGATGCTTCCTTTTCCCTAGTCATGGAAGTAGCCATTATCGCAATACTAGTCGCCTTGGTAGGTCTCACCGCTTCCCACCACCGCTCGATAGCGATAATTGGAATTGCGCTAAGTAGTAAAACGACACGGCCAACAAAGAATCATCAGTGGCTGATTTCTCATCCTCTCTCTGGCTGTTATCGCAACGAGATGAGAAGAGGCGGCCATATCGCCATCAGCTTGAGAACAGGAGCTACTACATTCTTTACTTGTCCATTATCTCCCTTTGCGCTGAGGCCGCGGCGACAACGTCTTAGTCCTTCGTCAGCTTCTCCGTCTTAATGACCTCTGGAGGAGTATAGGGGAAGGGAGTCGGATGCACCAATTTAGAGGCCGACATTGATTCGCGTCTACATACTACTAACTATCCATAGACGTAACCCAGACGAGCGATGAAGAAGCAGTACGAGATAAAATACACCTATATAAAGAATACGGGGTTTGATGCTCGGGTACTTCTAATTCGCAGTTACTTGTGTACAGGAGTGCTCATCACTAAGATGTCTCACCTTTGCCCTACACCTGTCCAGGTTAAGCTGGCTCTTTCGGTCCTCCATGAGATGGAAAACGTGAAGCTACTTCTTGAGCTGCTCCAACCCGATGAGTTTATAATGACGCGAAGAAGCAGATACGTTGAGGACTGCATTGGGCTGCTTATCGGTATTACTATTGACTCTCAATAGGGTTCGGAATTGAGCTTTTCATTCTTATGGTGGTCATTCGCCTTCTGCCACGTAATCTCGTCTTGTTGCTCATCTGGCTGCATGTCAAATCTGATCGCATCACTAGAGTCGGTTGCGACTTACGAGTAAATGTCATTGAACAACTGCTGTTATCTGCCTGCGCCGTCAACAGTTCCAGAGTTGCAACCAACTTCGGGAGCTGAATTCAGCGAACTCTGGCTGGGCACATATCTTTCACATCCATCCAATTTTCCAACTCCTATGTAGCATTGGGGGTTTGTCAGAGGATGATAGAGATCTTGTGGTAAGGGAGCAGCCCCTGTGGGCCTAGCTAAAGATCTTCGAAATGACCCTACTACGTTTTTTTACTATGCCACCCCTTATACTGACGTAGGCCAAAGCGAAAGCGGATATGATTGAAGCGAGTTGGTTGGTGCCTGTATCAATCTCAATTTGGCCATCTGTCCCTTCTCTATTCTAATTTCCTGCTGTACCCTGCTTGCTTCCTCACAGTGATCACGTACTCACCGAATATCGATGCCAGCCATTCTATGCAACAAGGACACCTTCCATGCATCCTAACGTAGGCGATCTACCTCCTAAACCTTTTTGCCCTAAGCTGTGCTGCCAGAAAAGAACCGTGTTGTCGTATTCATCAGGCCCTCTGTTATTCCACCAATACAGACAGTAGCGACACTGAAGAGACGATATCTAGAGGCATCACTTGGCACGGTAAGGAAGTGCCCGCCTTGCCGTGAAATTCATGGCACTCTTACATATCCTACTCAAATCTCATGTCATGATAACGCTCCACTATATCTGTGTCGGCAGCAATTGGCTTGCTTAAGTGCATTGCTAGCCCGGTCCTCTACAGGCAGCTTCGTTCTCGGTCGCCTGTCTTCCGCAGGTAGCATCAGTGTCTTCTTCTGTCAAGCATAACACTACCAGACAAGAATTTGCCAAGACGCTACTAAAGCAGTGTCTTTATACCTAGATCTTACAGTTCTAGAGCTTCTTCTCTTCCTGGACAAGGACTTACCGGCTTGGAAGGACTATTTTCCTTCTCTTAAGAGTTGGCAGAAGGAAATGTAAGACATGTTCTCATCTCTCCTTGCCGTCCGAGAAACTCACATCGCATTCTTTCGTCGCCAAACGTTTCCCAATCATAAGCTTATCCCTGCCGCAATTCAGACTTTATCGTTCTCTGCACAACATTTGTTGACAGCAACAAGCCTGATAAACAGCTGCGACCAGAAGGTTGAAAGTAGTCCATCGACATGGGTTGTGAGAGATCCCCGCTTCTATATTGTGGGGATGATGAAAGTGTCTGAATGCCTGCGATCTACGTTCGTGGAGTGCCCTCAGTCCGTCCCACTCAGTTAGTAGAGCAAATCAGATATCTGCAATATTCTGCATCATTTATCTTCATTGGCCTCAAGACATACAGGAACGTAGAAGAAACGATATAGATCTAGTTCTATAAGGTCGGCGAGCAGTGTCTCACTGACTAGCCGATTTGCCCTTGTTAGAATTATGGCTACAGTGGTAGAAGTTCTATCATTATTGTAGTAGGTCGCCCTACACTAGAACTACTATAATAAAGGCTTTTATAACTGTAACGCCCTATGAAGACATCAGACATCACGACCGGTGAAACGGTATATATGCTTTTCAGGTCGTTATATCTGCGTATTATACATTCTTGGTCCCACATTGGCGTTCTTGGGGAAGATTTGACCCTTCCAGATCTATCAGCTTCCTGCCTCCTCTCTCACCAAGATAATCCGTTCCTCCTCCAGCCGCTACCGTCCGGCATGCTCCTCACATCACCAAGCTCTTCAATCTTCTGCTGCCTGGTGTCCTGCTTGAAGAGAGCGCCAAACTGAATCTACGCCAGGCCTAAGCCTGCGCAGCACAGCACTACTATACCTCCTCTTGAGTGTATCTGGGAAAGATTTCTGGGCCAAGCGGCTCAGTATTCTTGGCAATATCCTTAGGCTATCTTGTCAGCACTCAGAATGACTACACCTCTCAACGTCGTGGCTGGTCAGCTACAACTGACGGGAAGAAACTTCGTTGACCCAGCGGTACGGAAGGACATCTTCAGAAAGCTAAAAGCGTTAAGGGCGAATAAGGTAAAGTGTTATAGCTCTCGCCACAGCAGTGATGTAGAAGAGGCTTACCGTGCCGTCAAGACCTGTTTTGACTGTCCAGCGGCCAACCCTACCTGGGCATCAGTAACCTACGGGATCTTCATTTGCTATGACTGCTCAGCGGTTCACAGGAGAATGGGTGTTCACATAACCTTTGTCAGGTGACTAGATAGATGTTTTTGATGGAGAATGCCCGTCTCACGCTTTCCTTACGGGTCTCCCTTAAACGCTAAGATCAACAGAGCTTGATGAGTGGACTCCGGAGCAGCTGGCTGTCATGCAGGTTGGCGGCAATGGTCCTGCAAGGGATTTCTTTAGGTCTCACAACGTTGAGCTGACGACGAAGGTAAGTGGACGAGTCGGAGCGCAAGTAGGGCGGGCATAATGCTCGACTGACGTCTTTCCTCCTAAACAGATTCAAAGTAAGTTCACTAGTCGTGCCGCTGAGCTATACAAAGCAGCAGTTCAGAAGAAGGCGATCGACAGCGGCTTTCACGCCACCCATGACCATGGAGTGGAAGTAGAGTCGGTCAGTCAAATATATTTTGTGCTCTGAGAGTACTCTTGCCTGTAACCCTTCATTACCTTTGCCAGACGCGTTCCGTTCTAGCCTCCACTTTCCAGTGGTCAGTTCTGTGGTATCATTCTGGACTTCTCTCACACTCCGTTGCAGTTCCTTTCTATACTGATAACCTCTCTCTAGCCTCCTAGTCCAATCAGTGCAATGCTAAGCCAAGTGGTCCTGGGGGATCAGCCTGCACATGACAAGAAGCATCTAAAACAGGATCCGCCCAAAGAAGATCAAGCAAGCAGCTCACCGCCTCCTCTGTCTTTATGGGCTCAAGCTGCCTCAGAACAAATAACCCAGGCCGTTCCTCCACCCCAGCATATGCCTGCTAGTGGTCAGTCAACAGGGCCCTTGTCCCTTATTCACCCAAGCGTCTCTATCTCGCCCCGTCTCTTATTGGCTTGAGCTTTAGACTAACAAGTGCCATCCTGCCGGTCGTATTTTTTGTATCTGTCTGCGCCGGGTGGTGTAGTTAGCCAGTCGACAGCATCCTCGAGCAATTCGACAGTGCCTGTTGTTCTACAGAAGAAGAGCCCACTAAAGGTTGATATGCAAGGGAGCGACGAAACCAGTTTACAACAGGCTTCAAGATCCAGCACTGCAGTTGGGCCAAAGAAGACAACGCTCGGTGGGCGGAGGTTGGGTGCTCAAAGACTGGTAGGCCCTATCTTTCCGTAACTCTACCTCTGGGCAACCTCTTCTTTCAATTTATTCTTCTGTCTTGTAGCCCATCAATTGCGGTCTGGGTTTCTCCTTACGGAATACATCCTTGGCCATTGCTTCAAGTGCTCACTTTGCATGCGGAATCCTCAGGGTGGTGCTAAGAAGTTGGGGGCTACGAAGTTAGGGGACGACTTTGACTCGGTAAGTCGATTCGAAAATTTGAGGCGGAGTGGTGCTTTATCACTGAAAGCAAGCCCTGTGCGAAGGCTGATGAGGCCACTCGTTGTAAATGAACCGTACCTTATGTTTTCTCTATCCGCAGTTCCAGACCTCTGCACCCTCAGCGGAAGAGACTGCCGCGCAAAAACAGCTCAAGGAGGATGAGGCTTTGGCCAAAGCTCTAGCAAAAGAGGAAGGGTGAGCCTCCGATAGTGTTGATTACAGCTACGTCGTCGTGTCCCTACGTCTGTATACTTCCATCTACCCACCTGACCCTTCTCTATCAGGACGCTGCCTGCCGTTGCTGGTGGATCACGGTACAGGTGAGTTCTAGCACCCTAACTGGTGCAGTAACTGGTGCAGTAGGCGAAAACTTGCACACAGTCCAGTTGTATCTCGCTTCGGGAGTAAGCATGCTTCGGGGGGTTTGTGGCAAACAGGAAAGGGGAGCTATCTTCTGGACTATACTTACCGTATCCAATAGGGATCCTACGGCACCCCCTCAAGCCTCGTCAATCTTCGATACCTCACCCTCCTACAGCTACAATTCCAGCGCTCCAGCTCCTGCGCCATCCTCAGGTATCGATGGGAGAAGAAGCCGCTGTATCCTTTTCTTCAGTGCTTAATTCGAGTTGTGCCATTCTTCGTCTATGGTGCTGTGATTATACAGAGGTTGAAGTATTGTCCTTCTTTCTACTGGCCTCCCCCCGTCTATATTTGCCACCGTCCAAGCATTCGCGTCCCATCCATGCTCCTTGTTTAATTGAGTTTTGAGAGAGCCACCTATTCTGACGTTTCCGATGCGTACAGTGTCGTCCTATTCTGCGGCACCCCCAGCTGCTCCTGCCTCCTTTACCGTGGACAAGTACAAAAATGCCAAAGCCATTTCTTCCGACCAGCTCTTTGGCACAGGAAAGGTATCATCAGCCCATGCACTTTGTCTACTCTTAAGCTAGTGCTAAATGCCCTTGATTCCAACTAGTTTGAGTCGGAGCAAGAACGATATGAAAGGGAGGAGAAGATTCAGCAATATGGCAGTGCTACAGCGATATCGAGTGACATGTATTTTGGCCGAAGATCCTCTGGCTCAGGCTCGGATATTGGTCAGTGCTGGCCCCCGTTCGATTTAGGCGCCTCCGGCTCCAGCTTCTGTTTGCTCTCAACTTTGATGATTCTTCTTTTGTGTGTGTTAACACTACTGTGTACATAGGGGCTGATTTGGCAAGTAACATAGCAGAGAAAGCATCCCAGGATCTGGCCAAGGTAACTGGAAATCTGTTACTGTTCAAGAGACAAGGATGTCGAAATGTTAACGCACCGTCCCATTCCACTCTGTCATCAATCTAACCCCTCAATTTCGTTAATGGCAACGTGTGACGTGGCTCGTCTTATCTCGCGGCAGCTGAAGGACATGACATCAAACTTTTTCCGATCTGTCAAGTACTAGGACACGCAAGGTGGGCAATACTACGCGGTGGGGCCATTGAACAGATAGGAAAAAGAATAGGTCCAAGCAAGAAAGTGTGCAGTAAAAGTATCATGCAAAGAATTGTGCATATTCGATTCAGCTCTTTTGTCAATCCAACGCCTAAGTTAGATGATCTAACAGCGGCATGGTAAGGATGAGGTGACAGAGCGCCGTTTATCTCGAGCTGTCCGTAACTGCCAAGAGAGAGAGAATGGATAATTGAGGCAGACAGATGTCTGGAAACAGCAAGGACAATCGCTCCTCAAGGGCGCTTTGCAGAGAAATGGTCTGTCACAAAGAGTACAAAGCTCACTTGGCTCTCTAACTTGGAGGAAGCAGCTCAATAGCTTGTTCACCAGCCAAGTAGTTATCTCTAAATTTTCGTTAGTGCGCTGCTATTCTTCCTACCATCTTGGGCATCTTCTTGTTCCTGCTATCTTCTACCTCTTTGGCTTGATAGTAATGTGGTGCTATTTCAATCAGCCATTCTGGCTTGATAGGGATAACTTGCCTCATGTACTCCTTCGAAGTGAATGCCAGCTCATGGTAGAGTACCCACGGTGGCATCTCCTCTTCCTTGAAAAGACATGAGGACGGGTGGATGTGCACAGTATGGGCATGCTTGACGGTCTTATAGTGGCCACTCTTGTCGAACTTGGCCGTATTATAGAAGTAGCCGGCTGTGATCGCTTTCCGTATCGCATCCAGATCAGTTGGGTTACTCAATTTTTCCACCTCAACGCGGTCACACAAAGCTGCCAACTGTTCTCGAACGTCTCTGGCAGTCTTTAAACTTCGAAGCTGGATAAAGTTTTCATAGGACCACTGAGTTGAGTAGTTAGTCTCTGCCCACTGGTTGTAGACGTTAAGCAGCGCAATGTGGTCACCCACTCCGCCTCTTGCAAAGTTCATTCTGGCTGTGTCCGCATGGATGGCCTTGTCCTTGGGGCGATAGAAAATGGAGTTGTTGACACTGAGCATGGACATGATCGTCAGAACTTCTTCACTTACGCCATGCTTCTCAGACTCAATTATGGCTTTGGACTGCATGGGATCTACTGGAAATTCCGCCATTCTGCGACCCAGTTTAGTTAGCTCGCCTCTATCATTGAGAGCACCAAGTGCGTAAAGCTGTTCTAGTGACCGTATCAGTGCTTCGGGCGATGGCGGGTCCATAAAGTCAAAATGGAGGAGGTCATTAATGCCCAAACTCTTCAACATTAGCACGACGTTGCCGAGATTTGTTCGCTGAATTTCTGGCACCGTGTTGTCCTCCAGCTCATTGTGAAAGGACCAAGCAGTGAAAAGTCTAAAGCACTTTCCAGGAGCGGTACGACCCGCACGACCTGCCCTTTGCCGGCTTGCAGCTTTAGAGACAGGGCAAACCATCAGAGACTCCACCCCTGTGCGGGGGTTGTAGTTCTTCTGCTTGCAGAACCCCGTGTCAATGACGTACGTAATCCCGGGAATTGTCAAAGATGTTTCTGCAATATTAGTTCCAAGAACAACCTTCCTAGCGCCTGGAGGAGTCGACTCAAATATTTTGGCCTGTTGCTCAGAAGGAAGCGTGGCATAAACTGGACATATCATCAGTTCCTTGATGCGAGAACCCAGACCGCGTGTTCGTTGCTGAAGAATCTCTACAGCTGTCTCGATCTCTTCCTGCCCTGTGAGGAATACCAAGATGTCTCCCAGGGGCTGAGTAATGTGAATCTGCAGGACCGTGACAATGGCCGCATCCAGGTAGTCAGCTTCCGGCGCCTTCGTATAGAGAATGTCCACAGGATAGGCGTAGCCTGGAATGATGAAAATAGGGGCCGAATCAAAGTAGTCGCTGAACTTCTCGGCATCTAGGGTGGCGCTACAGATGATGATCTTGATGTCCTCCCGAAAGCGGGCAATATCTTTGATCAACCCGAAAAGAACGTCCGTAGCAAGAGTTCTCTCGTGGGCCTCGTCTATCATCATCACACTATAGGCTTTGAGGTCTGGCTCCGAAAGAAACTCTCGAAGTAGCATACCATCGGTCATATATTTGATAATGGTGCGATCGGAGGTGCAGTCTTCAAAGCGGATGGAATAGCCGACTTCGTTCCCAATCTTGACGCCCATTTCCTGAGCCACACGGGCGGCAACACTCATTGCCGCCACACGACGTGGCTGCGTACAGCCTATTTTTCCGACTTGTGAATATCCTACTTCGTGGAGGTACTGCGGTAGCTGTGTGGTCTTGCCTGACCCTGTCTCTCCAACGACAATAAGGATTTGGTTGTCACGGACCGCCTCTAAAAATTCTTCTCGATACGGGTAAACTGGAAGCTTTCTTCGTACTTCCTGGAGGCTATCCATTGCGGCTGCTTCCAGCTTAGCCTTGAGCTCTGCCTCATCATACTTTGCCTCCGGATCATTTCCTGCAAGAACCTCCTCCGAAATGAAGTTGATTTGATCTTCAAACATATATTCGTACTCTTCTTCCGCCTTCCTCTTGTCCTGAGCGCCAAACTTCATGGTGCTCATCCCCACCTGATGCTCCTCCCATACTTCCTGCTCGGTTTGGAAGACTTCTTCCTCTTCATACCGTGCTGTCAAAAGCTCTTCCTTCTTGCGAGAGTCGTACCGGCCTTCCTCATCCTCGAACCCATCCGGAATATGATAGCCGCTGGCTTTAATTTTCTCCATGTCCTTGGATCTGTTCTTGGCTGTCTCCAAAATGCGCTTGTTGAGCTCCATACGGCTTTTTTCAAACTCCGTCCGACTTACATCTTCGAAAAGGTAGTCTTCATCTCTGAGGGAGAAGTCTAGAAGCTCCAGCTCCTTCTCTTCTCGCTTTTTCAGGTATTCTTGTCGCGATACCTCTCGAAGCTTTTGAATGGAGGTGTCCGTATTGTCTGTATACGTCCCTCGTGTGGCGAGCTCCTCAAGTTGAGCCTTGGAAAGCCCCTTTGATCCCGTCTTTTTGGTCTTCTCCTCATCTCTCTTGCGCAGTCTTTCTTCAAATGCGAAGCGCTCAGCTAAATCTCTCTCTCTCTCGTCCTCATGTTGCTTCTCAGGATCCGCTTCGTTCTGCTGATCCTTGCGAAGCGGGCGCTTGACAGCAGGTCCCTCATCCTCGCTTGACTCCTTTTCAGGGTTAGCATTCTCCCTTCGCCGAAGGTTCCTTTTCCTTTTTTCCTTGTCCTTCGTCAACAACTTCTCCTTCTCTCGTCGGTCCTTTGCTTTGGCCCTTTTCTTCTCATTTTCATCATCAGAGAGGACGAGTCCATAGGACTGCTGCTGTTTGATTATCTCAGCGTTTGTCAGTCTTTGCGGAGCTTCAGCTTTGGAAGCACCGTTTCTTTTCGATCCAGCTCTCTCGAAGAGTTCCTGTGCGAAGGCTTTGGTCGCACTGGTCCTAGGGAAGTCGTTGTCACAGAGCTGGTCCGTCAGTGCTCGCACTGACTTTGCCTTTCCTGCGAGAGCTACGACATATTTCGCCAAAGTGCTATCGGCAAAACCGACAAGCCCATGCAGCTGATCTTCAACCCATCTGGCGACCGCCCTAGAATCCATCTGGTATCACTTCCCAACGCCTCTAAATGACAGATAGCGAAACAGCCATTCAATAGAACTCGTTCTCCTTCTGGGCTTCTCAAAAGAGATGACCTTCAAATCGAAGGGTTGTTTGTTAACGCACTATGATGTTGTCGATCGAGATATGTCAAAAGACCTCTCTTCAGCGCCTCTTTCTCCTTTAATTCTGTTGCCTGCTGGCCATTTAGGGAGGACTACTCTGAAAGAGTTTCGAGCCACATGCGTTGCGCTTCAGGCAGGGCGAGGTGACGGTTTGAAGAAAAGATGAATAAGCTCTCTACAGCCTTATACTGCTATGCTTTATGCTGCTGGAGGGGCCGTCGGCTTGGTATTCTATTGATTGAGC
The DNA here is from genome assembly GCA_900088475.1 of Hyphochytrium catenoides. Taxonomy (NCBI): domain Eukaryota; class Hyphochytriomycetes; order Hyphochytriales; family Hyphochytriaceae; genus Hyphochytrium; species Hyphochytrium catenoides. Next base: position 99,866 of record FLMG01001193.1, on the reverse strand, counting down.
AGGTCATACAAGCATCTATCTCTTACAGATCTCTTCAACTTCATCCATCCGCACGAGGGCAGCGCTGATTTCCAGGCCGACCTCACTCGCTTGCCGCGCTCTGTCCACAGCACAATCTTCAGGATGAAGCTTGAGATCAGTCAGGAAAATCATATACTTGTAGTAATCCTATGTACAGATCTTTTTAACAACCTCGGGAAATCAAGGGCTTTCTTTTTTGGGTCTTGATGACAGTCTTTCTTGATGTTGAGAGTACGAAGAACCCAGGGTAGAACCTCTGCGTGCAGGCTCTGATGATAGAGACAGCAACAGGCTGATTCTTATCTCCTCCTCGAGTTCTACAGATCTGGTCGGCGGCCTGGCGCTCTCTTCATCGAACGGAACTGGAGCTGCCTCAGCTGCTGCCGCATCCTGCAATCTTCAGAACCTGTGGAAGGTAGACAAGGGCCAAGGACGGGACTCTTTGGTGGTGCCAAATCTTTATCACGCACGGCCATCTTGCAGGCACCACGAGGGAGACCATCAGGACATAAATATATCGCCTGAGCCGGAGATGGGTGCCTCCAGTTAGAACACTAGAGAAGGATGAGCTAGCTCATGGAAAACGATAATCATAGGGAATAGCGTTTGATCTTTGAGGCTTGTAGGCCCGAAAAAAGGAAGCTGTTTCTTTGAAAATGTCGCGCCAGGCTTACTTTTTGGTTCCGATTGTCGGAGAGCTTGCTGGGAAAGCAGGTAACATGCGATTCTCCTCAAGAACGACCTATAACCAAAGCTAATAGGGGCTTTATCACGGCGCAGAGTCATTGGCTCAGGCCGGCAGCACTGTCTTCGTCGGGACTCAGGATGGACGGGTTCTCGTCTATGCTCTGGAACGATCTCGAGGTATGCATTAGTTTTTTGACAGCCCTACAAGCTCTATTGCTTATGTTGATGCTGCAGATGGCTGCATCGGGAGGCTTGTGGGACAGAAGCAAGTGATTAAGGGAAAACGCATAGAGCAACTGATTGCTGTACCCGAGATTGGAACTCTTCTGGTGCTCTGTGATGGCGCCATCACCGCTCACAGTCTATCAGACCTCGAGATATTGCCGTCTGGCTTTAACGTCAGAGGTGCTCGGGTATGTAGTACATTGTCCCATCCTCTCTACCCTTACTCTTGCTAGCCGTCTGGGCCTTCTTCAAATCCCCCCTTGGCAGATGTATTGGCTTCCTTCTAACCCTAACGTTTTCTTTCCTCAATTTTGCTTACAGCTGATGGCCGTCAACCAGCGCGGTCCTCCTTCCTTCTCTATTGTGGCTGCCATGAAGAGGAAGCTTGCTCTTTTCGATTATCATTCAGGCCAGTACCGCTTCTCCAAGGAGCTCAACATTGGTGACCTTCCTAGTACAATGCTTTGGATAGGCAGAACCTTGGTCGTAGGCTACCGGCGGGACTATTGGCTTATCAACGAGAACACCGGCGACTCTGTGCCTTTTGGTAGTTCAAGGTGCGGTTGGTCTGACTTGTTCCCCATCCTTATCGAGCGTATTCCTCTCAATCTAGGCGGCCGTCGAGCTCGATTCGCCTTTTTGGCTCACTATTGGGGCCATTTCACCATGTCATCCCTACACCACCAGAGCTTGTTCTTCTCACCATACTGCGTGTCTTTGGGGAAAGACAAAAATGTCCACCCATACTTTCCACGACTAGTGAATCAAAGTTCAAACTATACCTATCTCCTTCAAGGTCCATTTACCAAAATTTCCGGATTCTCTTCCTCTATAGTGTCTGCGATGATCTGAGTAGCCCTAACCTTTTATGCATGCAGCATTGACGCAAGCAAAACGATTCCCATGCTTGAGCTAATGCCCGAGAGCGAGGTCCTGCTGTCAACTCTTGACAAGTTGGGAGTTTTCCTATCTCTCTCGGGCGAGGTGGCACAAAAGAATCCAGTGAATTGGTCACAATCCCCTTCGTCTTTCGGCTACCATGTTCCAAACATCATCTCCATACTACCATCTAGGGCAGTTGAGGTCAGAAAGGACAATGTGTTACACCTTCAACTCAGCATCTCTCATCTCACCCGCTTCGCTTGTCAAGGTTCATAGTGCGAAGGACCAAGCTTTGGTGCAGAGCATACCATTAAAAGGAGCCATGTGCCTCAGTTGCAATAGTCTTAGCTGGCAGGGAGTCCCCAAGCCCCTTTCCGATCCGGATGACTTAGTCTTTATAGGTAAGCAGGGAATGAGAGCTGCCAATAGGGTGACAGAATGTCTATCGATGTCCCATGCCCGGCAAAAATAGTCCCTCGCTTCATCCTTCTAGTCTACTTACACTCAAATGCTACCTTCAGCGACCCCCCTGCAGCTATTCCTACTGCAGCGTGTTCCCTTTGAACAGCAAGCAGATGATCTATTGAAATTGGGGAAAGTTGAGGAGGCGCATGAGATGCTTATCGCCAGCTTCCCTGCTAGAATGCCCGATTCTGAGGTTAGAATTTCACCTAGTGCGCGTTGCTTACTGTGGATTTGTACCAACGGCAACCGTCTTTTCAGAGACAACAGCGGCTTCAACGCTTTCATGAGACGGCTGGAATTACTCTTCTGACCCAGCTTCGGTTCGATGACTCTTTCTTCCATCTTTCTCAAGCTCAGGTGGATCCAAGAGAGCTCATAGCTTTTTTCCCTGAGCTCCAGGTAAAGGGACAGCGCCAGAGGTGGTGGGTAGAAGTGTCTTGGTATCTCGCTCCGTCTGGAGTTCTTGAGAGGTCAAAGAACCACTATGAATAGGACTAGATGACTGACCTCAATTACATATGGGTAAACAGGGGGTTATAGGGTGACAGATATGTATGCTCTCACGGACACACCGCACGGTCGATTTTATTAACGCTTCTGTCTCTTAGACCAAATACTTTAATTATCGCCCCCTTCTCCTGGAGCCTCGGGTCATTCCGTACGGTCAGAGTTCTAAGCCCGATATCGCGTCAGTCATCACAGAGATTCAGATGAAGAAGAACATCAGGGAGCCTTCCCAAAGAGAACTTCTTAGCATCAGTCGCTCCTGTTTGTGCACCTTTCTAGAGGAGGCGCAAGGGCAACCAAAAGCCCAGAGCTCGGAAAATGTGAGACCGTTAATGTATACCTGGACATAACCCGTGAAAACTAACTCGGCCATATCTCACGGTACCACTCCATTCTGCTCTATAGGCAATGCTCGCTGTGAACACGGCTCTTCTGCGACTTTACGTTTCTCTTGGTAGAAGAGCCGATGTGGAGGATCTGATAAGTAGTGGGGCAGCCCTAGACCTTGAGGAATCTATCCCTTTTCTGTCGACGTCCAAGCTATCCAACGCACAGGCAATGCTCTATAGAGCCAAGGGTATGGTTCCTGAAGCCCTAAGCGTGTGGGCCAAAGTTGGAACAAGTACGTGCAACTCCTAATACTTCAGAAGTTGGACTACTGTTTGTCGTGATACTCTAGTACTCTCTCTCCCTTGAGGGGTTACCACTATTTATTCAACTCGTTTTGCTCGATATGTGCGTGATCGTACAACCAATTTTGCTTGATATGTGCATGATCGCAGGTAAAGAGGACATTGAGCTGCAAAACAAATGCATAGACCAAACGGTCGTTGTTCTCTTGAACACGGACTCTCTAGACCTCATCTTCAAGTACGCTGCTTGGGTCCTGCGCCTCGACCCAGACCGAGGTAGGAGGAAGAGATCAGAAGGCACAAAAGGCAGACTCATTGCCACATATTTAAGGCTTCAAGTAGAGTATCGTGTCTCCTCTCACACCTCCTGTTATAGGACTCAAAATTCTCTGCGGATCCCGTAAAGTGCCCCTTCCCGTTGAGGAGATACTTCACTACCTCGATGGCTTTCAGGATTACACGTTGGTGCAGCGGTATCTAGAACATCTTGTCAATGATCCTGTGAGTCTCAGCTATCAAATAAGGACTCGTTGAGTTCCTTCAGTAACAACAAGGAAGGGGACAAGCGGTAGTTGAGCTGCAGGGGGTGATGAAGGAAGTATCACTTGGAGGTTTACGGTGGATATTCCGCATCCCTCCTACCCTACTCAGTTTGTCTTTTTATTAACTGTGTGTGCCTAGGACACGAAGACTGTTGAAAGCTATCACACACGGTTAGCAATGGAGTATATCAGGGAAACTGTAGATCTTATCCAGCAGGCAGGATCATCCAGGCGAAAGTCGGCACCTGGTAGGCTAATTTGCTGATCAGCTAAAATCCGGCCTCAGGAGTCTAAATTGCCGGTTCCTTTGCCTATTAGTTAATGTGAAAGTTGAGACTGGAAGGCTACAGGTTGTACGCCAGAAACTAGTGGATTTTATCAAGCGTGGCGGGTCCTACGACATGGCCCGCCTTCTGGAGGTGACGAGGCAGAACCAACTCATTGCAGAGTATGTCAACCTTTGTAGCAAAGCTGGCCGACACGAAGATGCCATTGATATCTTGCTCTACGAGGTTGGTGATCCTAGAGGTAAGACGTCTGACATTTAGACGTAGTTTTCTGAATAGCCGCACGTGTTTGTCTTCGGCTTGCCTGAGCTTCATCATTTATCTTGGACACAGTAAATTCATGTTAACTGAACGACTTCACTGCCATGTGTTCTCTTCGCCTTTACTAGCTGCCGAGATCTACTGCCTGCAGTTTGGCCATGCCAAGAACTTAAGTGACGCTCGATATCATGATAACCCGCTCCTGATTAGGCTAATTAAGGTATGAGCTTTTGTTGCCTTTCTTGTGCCTTGTTTTTGGTCTCGTTTGGCTTTACAGATGTTCGCTAAGCTTCCGGTTCATCTTCAGGCCCTGCTCAATCCCAAGGATCCTACACAGCGAGCTCAATTTAAGGAAAGAGCCATGTCTGTGCTCCGAACCAATGCTAAGAACATCAATCCCATCCAGGTGATTGGCGACACATAGGCTTTGAGTTGGGTCATGATGGGGTGGATTGGTCTTGGGCAGGCTTGGGAAAGGGGGACTTATTGGCCATTGAGTTTCGGGAAAGCAGTTCCACTGCAGCCCCTGGTCAATAGCCGAACTTCTTAGGTACCATGGCTGACCATTTCCATTGGCTCTTTCGATATCTAGGCCATGGAGGTGCTACCAAAGGACTTGACATTGTCGGAGTTGAAAGACTACTTCAGCCAAGTGCTACCAAACTCCTCCTACAGAGTCAGAGATGCCATGATTGTGCGGAATCTCTGGCGGTACAGATTTTTGCAGGTGGCTTGTGAAAAGGCTGAGGCGATGTCACGCTATCAAGAGATAACTCCTGACACTCGTTGTGCGGTGAGTAAACCAGGCTACTTCGTGGCTGATGTGGGGGGATTGCGAAAAACATAATCCTTATGTACTTTTGTGTTTTTCTCACTTCTAGTATGACGGGAAGAGGATTGGGGATACGATCTTCGCAGTGTATCCCAACGGCACCCTCGTACGCTATAAAAACACGAATGGGGATCTGAAGACAGACCCTGTCACAGGTCAGCGTTTCACTGAGGACGTGTAGCCCTAAGTGAAACCTTAAGGGTTGCCATTGGCGTTGTAGAAGTGAACACCAATGCTATCTATACCGCTTAGCGGCTGAGGGTAAATAGGAAAACGAAAAATAAAGAGAAACATCTGTGACACTTCTAAGTGTCACTCTTATGCTGGATTTCCACATGGTCCACCAGCTCCACAGCAGAGAGAAAGCGAAGGCCACATATTGGACATTCGCTCTCTTGCGCTGGCGTAGACGACTCAAAGGCATCTCTATGTACAGACTCCACGTGTGAGACAAGGTCCACGGCCGAGCTACAGACGAGGCCGCAATAGTTGCATCTGTTCTCGATATCGCCAGCCTTGACTGGCCTGGCACTCTCTGAGTCAGGATGCCACGACTGCACGTGTTCCACAAGCTTGACGGGATCCTGACGAGGAGGGGTTAATGACAGGTTGCGGCGCCATCACGAGTCCATGAACTCACCTCGAAGGCAACGTTGCATTCTGGGCATCGGCTGCTCTGGCTCTGAGTCGCAAATTCACTGGTACCCTCTTGAGAGTGATAGTCCTCCACATGCCGCACAAGATCTGCTGGATTGACGAAGACTCTGGTGCAGTGGGGGCAAGCATAATCATTCCGGTAGGCGCTGGCTGATGGGTGTTCTCGACCCCAGATGACAGCTGGCATCCGGCTTGCTATGACAGGTAATGAGGACCCATCATGCAGAAAGTGAAAAGAGACGGGTCAGATCTCAAATCCATAGAGAGGCGCTGAGAAACTCAATCACTTACAGTTCTTGCAGAACCTGCATACAACAACATTTCCAGCTAGCCCTTGGAGCATGTTCTGACAGCGAGGACAGACTCCTGCAACCAAGTTGTACCGCAACACGTCGCTGAACCTTGACATCAGCTCCGTCGGTTCAGCCATCAAACTCAACCGCAGGAAGGAAGAGCTGGGCTTCTCTGCGTTGCCCAAAGTCGCACAACCCATGAAATTCTGAGTGTCAAACAGCTCTGTTTTTACCATGAAAGGTGGCATAAAGCACTTCCCAAGCAAGTGCTTGCTCCACGCAACACTCCGAAGCTCAAAGGGCGACGACGGTCTCAGCACTCTATCTTCATCTGGAGGAGGAACCCCAGAGAGAGCTTCAACTATGAATTTGGCTTTGTCGTCTCGGTCCCCAGAGAGCTTGACATATTTGGTTACTTTGGAGCCTCTAAGGGCCATGTGGTCCGAATAGCAACAGATGTGAACAACGTCTCCATAGCGGATTATTTTGTCCGCCTCAGTTCCGCTCGCTTTCTCCAGTCTGAAGACTTCCTTCCCGTTACATATGGTGTCCCGGTCGACAAACTTAAGGTAGGGAGCAGCCGCGGCTGTAAGCATCGCGCGGTGCCTATACTCTACTAGAAGAATGGGCTCTCCAGCGTGGAGCACGGCCGATGGGCGCTGGGCCAAAGCGGGTACTGAGGTAGAGGAAAGAAGAGGCGCTGGGCGACCGCTGTTGGCTTCCGCGGCAGGCAAAGGTACGGATTGCGATCTTGCACGTTCAACATCACTCATAAATCTAGGCGCAGCGGCGCTTTCTTGTTGAGCGGTTAGCATTCTTCTTGACAAATGGCTGGTCAAAATGCAATAGATCCTCCTATGAGAAGGACTGACAGATCAGGCACTCAATGGAAGCCTAGCCGATCTGTAGGAACTGCTAGACTTTTACATCTAATGATATCCGCAGTATACTGAAGTCTATGGCAGTAAGGAAGTGTGAGCTAGTGCGGACCGGCGCGTGTGACAGCTTGGCCACCGCGAGCTTTATCTTCTCGTCTGTCGAAAGCTTCCGGATGATTCTGAGCGAAGATGCAGAAGGAACTGTCAGAGGACGGGCGAAAGGCCAAGGCCAGCGAGCGCGCAGGCTGATCATCAGAACTGACGCCGCCAACCTCAAACCAACTTCTTCAACAGGGGCAAAAATTGTATTCGTAAGTGTGAATTTACATCAAGGAGGATATTTCAAGATGAAAGGGAAGCAATGTATGGGCAATCTCTGATGTTTGGCCACCAAGGTTGTGTAAATATTACGCTTTGTAAAGTTTAAACTGTCCTCAGATAGTCTTTGCGTATCTAGGAGTATTACTACGCCATGGAACCCCATACCTTTGTCCCCTTTCCCTCCCTCTACTACTATTGTCAAGTAAGGAGTAGCTTCCACCTCAGGCTTTCTTAATGAGGAAACTAGGAGGGAAGGGCAGGGGCAGGGCAGGGAAGGAGGAGGAGGAGAAGGAACGAGGGCCGTCTAAGAGACTTGCAAAAGTATTTTGAAGTCCAGAGATCACCCGCACTAATAACTCACGGTACGGGCCCAAGCGGAAGACCGATCAACAGCATGCAGACAGACCCTGGAAGGAGAGAAAAGCTAGACTAGCTTTGCCGGGGATCAAACGTGATTCTATCGAGCACCGTCCTATCCAAGCCTTGATCGCGACATCGAGCTTCATACTCTATGATGCGTAGAGTCATAATATCCAGCCATCCGTAAGGTAGCCAAGCAGCTTGAAATTTTGAACTCACGGTGCTAGAGAAGAGTCAGCTGAGGTCAAGCGAACCACCAGGCTCCTGGTTAGCAGAGAGCCTAATTTTCTCTGAATAAGGTGGCACAAGCTGCTATCTGGCGGGGTTGTGGTGGTAGTCACAGATAGGAGGCTGTACATCAGCGATTGTCTGTTGAGCCTTCATCGCAGGCATTAACAAAAGGAGATAGTGGCAGTCATCCGCCCCAATATGACAAGAGGAATGGTCGCTGCGATGGAGCAAGCTCCACCGCAGGTGAATGGGGCCACGCATCATAACGGATCGCATCAGGGACATCCGGTAGCTCGACCTACACACCTTAAAACGCAATTTCGCAATCTGTGCTAACATAAACCTCCACAGGTCCTGAGGCAGCTTGCAATCGCCAATGAGACAGCTTGGATGCAAATAGGTAGGTCCTGAGAGTTCCACTCGTTGCAATCTTTTTCTGAGTAGTATGGATCCAGGCACGATTGCTGAACTCATGGATAACGAGAAGGAAGCCTTTAAAGCCTACGAGAAGGTTCTGAACCACAATCCGGTGAATATGAAGGCACAACAGATGGTTGGCATTCTTCATCGGAAAAAGGAGAACTACACAAAGGTTGATTGGCCGGACGTGTGCACTACTTTTGACAGAAGATCTAACCTCCTTCCTCTTAGGCAGCAGAGTTTTTCCAACGGGTCATAAATATGAACGGAAGCAATGGCGAAGCGTGGGCCAACTTGGGCTATTGCTATTTGATGATGAACGATCTGCAGAACGCCTACGCAGCATACCAACATGCCCTCTACCACATCCCAGATCCCAAGGTAAGGACGCTGTGAAAGGATCAGGTTTGGGGCGTTGAGGGAGGAAGTGGGGCGAGGGTAGAATGGGAGAAGGCACCGAGAATTTGATGTCATAGGCCTTTCTTAGCTGAACACAACTTACGTTTAGGATGCTGACCTTTGGTACGGGATCGGCGTGCTCTATGATCGCTACGGGTCCTTGGATCACGCTGAGGAAGCGTTTGATGCTGTCCTGAAAATGGACCCGAAGTTCTCAAGGGCACATGAGGTTAGGTTTCGGCTTGGAGTGATTGCAAAGACCAAGGGCCGTTATGATGAAGCATTGGAGGTGAGGGGACAGCAACAATTTTAAACTCAAGTATTACTCTATAACCGACGGCATCCTGGTCAGCGCCTGAGACGAGTCCTTGACGACCAGCCCACTCCTGCTATTGCCGGCGATGTGTGGTCCCAAATAGGTCATGTCTATGAGTTGAAGAATGAGGTAAGTATACTCTTTAGTAATGTAGTTGCAGCAGGATAACTAAGGTGATCCTGCACGTACAGATCCAGCTTGCGAAGAGCGCTTACCAGAAGGTGGTAGAAATCAATCCTAGCAACGCGAAAGCTCTGCAACAGCTAGGCTGGCTGTGCTATAAAGTACGCGGAGAGAATCGCGCGGCCATTGAATATTTGAAGAAGGCAGTTGGCATAGGTGAGAAATACGGGCATCTCTACTACTATTGTGACCAGCGTTGACAATTCATGATGATATGAACCCCTAGATCCAAATGATGGGAAGGGGTGGTATCTTCTTGGACGTTGTTATATGGCGGAGAATGAGTACGAAGATGCCTATCACGCTTACAAACGGGCAGTGTAAGACTTCTTTGTTTGTGCGTTTGTGCCTTACAAGAGTAAAGGCTGACTTCAGCCTTATCGCAGCAACTGTGAGCCGAACAATCCAAACGTTTGGTGCTCTTTAGGTGTCCTGTTTTATCAGCTGAACGAGGTTAGGATATTCTCTCAGCGAACGGTTGTCTTCATCACACTTTTACTAACCTTATCACACTCAACACATCGCCCTGTATATCTTTGTGGACCCATATTATGGTCTTTGATAGTACATGGATGCTCTGGACGCATATAGTCGAGCAATCTCAGCCAACCCTAATATTGCTGAAGTCTGGTATGGAAGTGGATGCCAGAATGTATATGATCCATAGCTGACTCTCTCTGTCAATCTTCTTTAGGTATAACGTGGGCACCCTTTACGACACCTGTAATCAGCCAAGTGATGCTAGAGATGCGTACCAAAAAGCCCTGGAGCTTGGTGCCAACAGTCAGTTTATTAGGGAAAGGCTAAATGCCTTGAGGGTAAGAGTGGGCAAAAGGTGGCACTCGAGGTGTCTGACGCTAACAATAACCTCCTTAGCAGGATGGAGACGGGCAAGGTGTGCCACCAATCAACAGTATGGGGGCCGCCCCTGGCCCCTCTGAACCACCTACTAGCGCTCCTATGGGCTATGAGAGGTATGTTGTGGCCTCGAAGTTTTCATGCCGCTATATCTAATATAACTGAACATTTGGCTTCAGTGAGACGCTGCAGATGCCTGGTGGACCTCAAGCTAAAGGAGTTGCCCAAACCTCTGGAGGTCCTCCCTATCCGGGGGCACCCGGGTTGCCTCCCACCGGTGGAAGTGGTCAGCCAGGACATCTTCATATGGCTGCCCCTAACCAGATGCCAGGACAAGGTGGCCCAATGGCTGGAGGTCAGGTTGTATCCGGGCCTATGTCGGGAGTAGGAAGTGGTGTGGCATCTGGCCCAATGTCCATGTCCATGAGTAACACTATGGCTTCAATGACACCAAGTGGCATGGGAGGACCTATGGGCATGAGCTCTGGTGGTCCGACAAGCTCAATGGGCCCAAGTGGACAAATGCCCGGCCAAGGTCCCATGAGCTCTGGTGGCACCATTCAGTCTGTCGGGCCAATGGTCTCAGTACCGATGGGTTCGGGACCCATACCTACAAGCTCCATGGTTCCTAGTAGCTCTATGGGCCCAGGAGGTCCCATGCCAGGAGGACCAATGGGACCGGGCGGCGGTATGGGCCCTGGCAGTGCTATGCCAGGTAGCTCTATGGGCCCTGGGGGAGGAATGGGCCCAGGACCAGGTGGGCCGATGGGCGGCGGCCAGCCGATGGGGGGACCTTCTGGCCCCATGGGCCCGATGGGCTCTATGATGCCAGGACCAGGCTCAAGCATGAGTGGAATGGGTGGCCCACCGATGGGACCAGGTAAATACCTTTTTGGGGTTGCTCTCTTTTCGATCAGCAGTTAATCTTGACTCAAGGGCGATCCCTAGGATCAATGATGCAAGGATCAATGTCGCAAATGGCTGGCGGAATGCCAGGGTTATCAATGGGAGGCAGTTCACTCCCAGGAGGTCCGCAAATGATGATGAATGACATGCGAGGAGTCAAGAAAGTAATGTGTAAGTGACGACACACACAGAGTACTGAGAAGATCATCCTAGGCCACCTTCTCAGTTTGTCTGATTTGCTTACATCTTCGCGGTCTGTTCATGGGAAGAGGTCCTAGTTCTGACTCTCGCATTTCTAGCCATTGTGCCAGCATCTTTAACCTCTCCTCATTTATCTATGTAGCTGATATGGACGAGGACAAATTTAGACAGCAGTCTAGGCTCGCCGGACTGGACCCTAGCAAAATGGGAATGAGAGACATCCGTGGCCATAACCTGCCGATGCCTGATTCGAAGGGTGGTCGGTAGAATCAAAAGGACAGAGTACTTGTTGAGCGGCAAGGGACCACGGTTTCATTCCGTCGTTTAATAGTCTCTCTTATCGATGAACGCTTTCAGGTGGCCGCTTTGAAAGTGTCCGACAAAGGGTTAGCCCAATTTCATCTGTTATCTTTATTTATAATACAAAGTCAGCGCTCGTGAGAGCTGGATGACAGGACATTTCGCTTTCATCGCCTGTCAACCAGACGTTGGGACCTAAAGGCTGCATCCGCTACCATAAAGCACAGGGCAGCCTGTGACTCGTCACTAAAAAGACCCGTGAGGTCGTCTCTAGCGTAAGATGCAAGATGAGGACTCTTCCACAAGTCAACAGCCTAGCCATCTTCTCTCACAATAGTGTAATAGGCTTTGAAGGAGAGTCTCACGTGTTAGCAAAAGCTCCTGATCATCGGCCATCGTTATTTGGCCAGCTCCATCATCAGAAGCTGAAAGCTTCAAACATCGCCTTCTGGAATCTTCAGGTGCCTGGTAGATGAGCCACTGGAGCTTCCGTTGAAGTGTGAGCAAGAATGAATGGCCGAAACCACGGGAGCAGGGTGTAGAAAGAGCGATTGGGAGGCCGCTAACGGCCATTGTTCAACAAAGTTCTCATGTGAAGAATGATCGACGTGATGTGGGCTCCAGGTCTCTGCAGGAACGAAGAGTGTCCAGACCTTCAGAGCGCTGTCCATGCTCTCCATCTCTTGAAGCTGTTAACCATTCATAGCATATACTGAAGCACGTTCCGACACTGAGGCTTAGGATATCGTCTACGAAGTTGCCGAGTCAATCCGTCTTAGTTACCCCACGTGACAGGAAAACATTCTAAGAAGGATGATGCTCACTAAGCAGCTTGGTGCCGCACTACTGAGAAGGCAGCCACAGGCGCTTGTAAAGCCAGCGCTGAGAAGTGCCTCGTTGTCAAGCTTTGGGAGCCCGCTGTCAACCAGATCTTACACCACCTCAAAATTTCGGGCCAATGAAGAGAAGAAGGATCAGACAGACCAGACGACTTCCCAAGGTAAACAGAGCTCTGTACACAGTCCCTATTGTTCAAGCACAAAAAGAATTGTGTTCCTCACTCCTCCTTTGGATTATCAGAAGAGAGTGAGAAGGTGGCTGAGCCAGGGCAGCAGCCACCCACTTCTGAAGCCAAGATCGCTGAATTGGAGGAAAGGAACAAGGAGCTGCAAGATCGAGTGCTTAGGGCTCTAGCGGAGATGGAGAACGTGAGGAGGATAGCGGCTAGGGATGTTCAAACTGCCAGGTAGATCAAAGTGTCTTCCCCAGCTGTAGCTTTCCTTTGCCTGGGATTTCTGTCTTGATGACGTCGAATCCACTCTCCTCACGATGGCTTCATTATCAGGGAGTTCTCTATTCAGAGCTTCGCGAAGAGCTTGCTCGACGTGGCTGACAATCTTGAGAGAGCGGTAAACTCCGTCTCCGAGCCTGAGGACCCTAACTCCCCGTTGGGAGCGCTTTTACAAGGTGTCAAGATGACCGATGATCAGCTGCAGAAAGCATTTAGGCAGTTTGGTGTTACTAAGGTACGTCCGTCAGTGAACGGATGACGATCGGCTGTACGCCGTCTCAGGATAGAAGCCTCGAAGAGTGTTGCAAAGGAGTGGGGGCGGAAAAAGTAGTATCGCAGGTACACGGGAGCTGGCAATCGCGAGGGATAAGAAAAGCTAGAAATTAGCAACGAACAAGGCATACCGACTCTACTCCACAGCTCTGGTTTGGAGGCTCCTACTTACCAGGCTATCGTGCAGGTGGGAGCTGTCGGCGAGAAGTTTGACCCACAATTCCATGATGCGATGTTCGAGTACGAGGATTCAAACAAAGAGCCGGGCACGATTGGTCAGATCATGAAGGTGGGCTACCTGCTCAACCAGAGGCTCCTCCGACCCGCGCAGGTGGGCACAGTGAAGGCTCCAGTAACTGAGAACCAAGAGCAGTAGAAAGGAACCTACTGGAGTGGGATATTTGAAAGTATACGCTGCTCTCTAGACTCACGTCTAGAAATGAACATGATATTTTTATTAGAGCAGTCGACTAAAGCTCATCAAGTGGAAAGATGGCAGAGGCTGCGTGGGGTATACTGCAAGCCTTTCCAAGAAGACGTCGGACACTGGGTCTGAGATTGCTTTATTCATAGTTATGGGCACATGTAAGGTTGGCTTCCGATGCTTCAGTCTTAAGGCCCCTAACCACACATAATACAAAGAGCGCAAAACGTTACCCTCAGCAGGTCATTTCCTCTCAGCAACCGACGCCAATCCTAGCCCCTGACAACCCATCAAACACAGTTCTTCCTAACTCACCCCTTCGCCCTGCCACTCGTATCGCGATCAACGACAGTAGAGGTTTCTATCAATGGAAGCGGGAATAGGGCGTATCTCAGTTCCTAGCTCCTGCTCAATACGGTAAAGATTGAATCGGTCATCATAGGTGATCAGGTTGATTGCAAGTCCAAGATGACCAAAGCGTCCAGAGCGCCCGATTCTGTGCAGGTATGTCTCAGAGTTCTTTGGGAAGTCAAAGTTGATGACTACATTGACGGACTGGATATCGATACCGCGGGTGAAGAGGTCTGTGCAAGGTAGTTTGTAGACAAATCGGCGACAGTGTCGGTAAGCGAGTAGGGAAAGGTAACAAGCGATGAAGACATGACAGATCGAGACCCTTTTGGTGCAGGACGGCGATCTTCCCACCATACTTAAAAGGGTAAAGACGCAACCCAAGCTAAAAAAAGCTGAGTTGCCAGTCGCGGCTTACCTGAAGACACCAGATGGCGTGTGGCTCCATTCCTAAACTCATGGAATACGCGGTTGCGATGAGACTGAAGCATTTTGGCGTGGATGTAGAAGCAAGAATAGCCTAGTTCAGTGATCTTCTTGGCGAGGAGCTCCACACGGTTGACAGAGTTACAGAAGATTATGGATTGGTTGATCTCGAGCTATAAGAGGGACACGGACAGGAGAGAGAGAGAGGGAGATAAATGTGATGCAGGAATACTGTGAGTGACTCAGTGCGGCAACTGCTGAATTAGGACAGGAAAGATGCAATCGGGAACCTGCACAAGGTAGCGGGCGAGGAGGGCTATCTAAAACGAGGTGCATAGCCACATACGTGAACAGCCACTGTCGACAAGCATAGCACAGCAGGCGCTCTAACAAGCCCCTAAGTTTAGAGAAGAAATATTCTTGGCGCAAGAAGCATACCTTTGAGAAGAGGGTGTTCAAACAATGGACTTTCTGTCTCTCCTCAACGAAAGCGTAGTACTGGGTGACACCCTTGAGCGTCAGCTCGTCCATAAGATTGATCTCGTAGGGATTTTTGATGTGCTTGTCCTTGAAGGCCTTTACCGTCACTGGGAATGTTGCAGAGAAGAGACAAATCTGCTTATCTGAAGCACAGAAGCCCAAGAGCTGCTCAAGGATTGGCTGGAATTCAGGGGAGAGGAGCTTATCGGCCTGAAGGTAGAATGAATAGAAGTGAGGGAGCATGAGCTGCGATTAAACCCTTCAAGATGGAACGTCGAACTTACCTCGTCCATCACACATATAGAGCATCGAGAGAGGTTGGCAACCCCCTTGTTGGCGAGATCCAGAATTCGACCCGGAGTGCCGACAAGAATATGAACAGTGTTGTACAGTCTCATAATATCATCCTTCAGGCTGGTTCCTCCGGTAGACACCATACATTCTACTCCCATATGTTTGCCTATCTCCTTAACAATAGCAGAAGTCTGTAGTGCTAGCTCGCGTGTAGGTACGAGGATAAGCACTTATGAGATGAGCCAACAAGAGTTTGTCAGTGGGATGATGCAAGAGTGACTTTTTTAAGACAATCTACCTTGGATGTAGTTCTTTGCTGTGTCAGTTTTCTCCAAACATGGGATGATGAAGGCAGCAGTCTTTCCGGTGCCATTCTTTGCACGAGCAAGGACGTTTCTTCCTGCAAGGATGATGGGGATGGCTTCTTCTTGGATTGGGGATGGTCGTTCAAAGCCCTTCTCAAAAATGCCCATCAGCAACTCTCTCTTCAGGAAATAGTCTTCGAACTCATTGCCTACGTAGCGCCAATCAATATACTAGGTTTGATGTGATTAGGCAAGTCGATATTCAGCTACCTTTCACGTTCGTCACGTCCTGCATTCAGTAGTAGAAAATGTGATGAGTCAAAGGAGGCCTATAGGAGACTATAATCTCAATACCTACCTCAGTCTTATAGCGATTGTCAGGAGCTGGGGTCCTGAGCCCGACTTTCCAGTCCTCTTCTCCTGCCTCATCGCGGCCATTTTGATATCCTGCGGCTGCTACGTTTGATGCCATGCTGACCCTATGAAGCGCCATTGCAGGTTAGTTTTGAGCTGCCAAACAACAGATAGACAGAGTGCTTACAGTCTACACTTCTTCACAAAGTCTAATAGTTTACTCAAACGTTCCTAACTCCTAGCTGAGGAAGCAACCGCTCTAGTTCGCCCCGCGTTAAAGATGCCAAAGACCTTATTTCGGTGAGATTTTAGGACTATCTGAGGCTAAGACGAGGTCGACTTGCTTGGTTCTGAGAGAACTGTCTGCGGGTCAATAAATGGTAAGGAGGTAGCTGGAAGATGACTGACAGCTACTCAACGCAACTCGTAAGTGGCGGCTGTCGATAGGACCAGGAAGGAGGTGCAGCAAACTAAAAGTAAGCCCCTTTCGTGGCTGCAGCCTCCAGAGTTCTTCAGCCACACTTCCAGGAAACGAGCTCTCTTCTCTTTCTCTGGTGTGCCGGTCTCGCTTTGTCTTCTCTCGCTCTCTGTCTCTCTCGCGCCAACTCTATCCTTCCGCCGTCTGGATGTATCTCATCTCTTTGCCGTCCTCACGAAGCTTCTCTGCACGATACTCTTACTTCCTACTCTGTATAGTGCTCTTACTTGCTCCAGAGCTTTGGATCTGTAAGGAGCACAGCCTTCCAGAATGCCGCCTAGCATCTGAGAATACGCCGCCCCCTTAACCCTAAAGTAATACAAAGGTTATGTTATGACCCTTATTATTAACCACATCCTCACTCTCTTCCTAAACCTCTTCCGCAGCCAAACTTGAGGCTGCTCGGTACGAAGAGAGGCCAAAGAGCTACCAGATCTGATCTGTGAGTCCCTCGTCAATCTAGGTGATTTCATGTGAGGATAGTGGCCGGAAACGATTTAAAGGGGGTTTAGAGAGAGTGGTATAACCCCCAGGAGTTGCATTGAAGCGGCGTTAGCGGCTCTGACGGTGATGGTTGATGGGATGCGAAGCGCGCTGACCTACGACAGAGACACAGAGACTGACCATCAACCATCGTCATCGGGAGAAGCAACCTACGAAGCAGATTGGTTGAGCAGCAGCATGTGAAACAGCTACAACGCGACTCGCTTGCTCCCAGGATGAAAGTTACGTAGTGCATCCTAGTGGCTTTCGGACTCGTGATACCGGGTGGCTGAAGCGCAGAGAGATTCTAAACTAATCTTCATCTCACCGCGTGCACCTCAAGCAGGAGCATTGATGTTCTCTGTTAAGCGCTTCGACGGCAGTGGGGAGGGCCATTCGCCATCTCCGGCAAAAGTTTACAAGAGAAAAAGAGGTGGGACCGTGTACCTGTCTGCAACTATATTGCATTGCTCTTCCTGACAAGGTTTCTCGTGCAGCACGGCCTGATACTGAAGGGAACGACGATGGACGTACGAACGTCACCAACAAGCAGCACAATGCAGGCGGTGACTTCTTCGCTGACCGGAGGCACTCTCAGGGCGCAAAGTCAGGTAATTGGTTTTTGCGATTGCCAAGCTGTCGAGGAAAATCTAAGCTATATACAGGAAAAAGCAGACTTAAGAGTCATGGGGAGCCAACAAAGCCGAAAATGGAGGCAACAGCTAGATTTACATCTGAACCTTTAGCGGATGAAGGGATTGAGAAGGGCTCGGCAGAAGGACCCGAAGATGAGCAAGAGCAAACCACTAAAACGGTTAGACAGGATCCAAGGCTTCCAAGCCCTAAACGGGCATCTCAGGCAAGTGAGCAGGACTTCAAGGAACCACAGAGAGCAAGGCTTCAGAAGAGGCTGGTGAACCTTTCGGAGCGCGTACAGTCAACCATCGAAGAGGATTGTGAAGCTTGGGGCATTGATAGCTTCCTAATAGGAAGGTTGCATGCAGCGGGTATGAAGTCTTTTTTCCCTATTCAGAGGCAGGCAATACCAGGTGTGATGCGTACAGAGGGCTTGCCTACGGGAGGTTTTGGCGTCGATGTCTGTGTATCTGCTCCAACGGGGTCGGGCAAGACTCTAGTCTACGTCCTTCCAATCGTCCAAGCCCTTCTGGAACGCACCATTTGCCGACTCCGAGCTCTTGTTGTGGTACCTAGTAGAGATCTCGCCATCCAGGTGAAGTCTGTTTTTGACCATTACTGCGCTGGCAGCCAACTTGTGGTGGGCCTTGCCATTGGTCAATCTAACTTTGCAGACGAACAGTTGGACTTAGTCGGTAGGCAGTACTCCCTCGTCTCCCTCCTTCTTACCTCTGTCGTTTCCATGTGCCTCTAGTGGACTGTATACATTGTTTCTGTTTCGGAGCTACTTAGAAGCTGGATATAGTCATACTTTATTGATCTCGGGTCATATCGCTAAGAAGTACTTGGTATAGGTGCAACGGGCTACGAGACCAGTCATGGGGTAAAGGCTTCAGGGCAAGGACCTAAGGTCTTGACGATCGAGCAGCAAATATGTGGCGGCTGTAGCCTGGTTGATATACTAGTTGCGACCCCGGGCAGACTCATTGACCACTTACGTCAAACTCCTGGCTTCACTCTGCAACACCTACGCTATCTAGTGGTGGACGAGGCCGATAGGCTGCTAAATCAATCTTATTACGACTGGATAGCGAAGGTATACGACTCGGCGTATGGAAGGCAACCAGGAACGGTTAGGTAAGATATCAAAAGTTCTGTTATCACGATCTCGTGGTTTAGACCTTAGTGCGTTTGCATTCAAGCACTCTTTATGCTTGACTATACAAAGTGGGCGTTTGCCAAAGTCACCCGGATCCTCACTTTTGCCTGTTCTCCAAAGGCTGGCGAAGGAAGACCTCACCTTGAAGTTTGACCCTGCATCAGTCAGAACGAGGCCAAAGACAGAAACGGAGACAGGCTTAACGCGCTCCACCATGGCCCCACCCTTCAGACGAATGCTCTTTTCGGCCACGCTTACCCGGAACCCCAAGAAACTTGCAGCTCTCGGATTACTCTATCCACAGTACTACGCAACTACCAGGGAACAGCTGGTGGACGGAGACCCCTCTAATCAAAAGGTCACTCAGTCAGAGGCTAACGACAAATTTGACTTCTTGGACCGGTCTGGGACGAAGTCTTTATATTCGACACCTGAAGGACTTAGCGAGTACATGCTTTTATGCGAAACCGGAGAAAAGCCTCTCTTTCTCATTCATCTTCTGCTTCGAGAACATTCAAACAAGCGCGTCATTATTTTTACCTCCTCCGTTGAGTCTACACACCGTCTAACACGGCTACTGCAGCTCTACATGTCCGCTGGTGAGTCTTAGTGGCTATATCTTAAACGCAGTCGGTTCCTGGCCTAATGAGATTGCTGATTGTGACGTCAGGGTCCGTGGGAGAATATTCTGGACAACTCGCTCAGGCCAAGAGGAGCCGGTTGCTCCAAGCCTGTCGCGATGGCCGCATTAAGGTAAGATATAGAGTATAGAGAAGTTGGAGGGCAATAGCCACTGAGATCATGGCCTCGCAGGTCCTGGTTTGCTCTGATGCAATGGCAAGAGGAATGGACCTACAAATGGAGTGTGTCATCAACTACGACATGCCGACTTATGTGAAGACTTATATCCACAGAGTAGGAAGAACAGCCAGAGCGGGCCAGGGA
This sequence comes from Hyphochytrium catenoides, assembly GCA_900088475.1. Lineage (NCBI taxonomy): Eukaryota > Hyphochytriomycetes > Hyphochytriales > Hyphochytriaceae > Hyphochytrium > Hyphochytrium catenoides. The sequence goes on along the minus strand of FLMG01001193.1, from coordinate 80,303 downwards.
GGGACTTGTGTCACGCTACTGCGGAAAGGACAGGTAACCCAACTACTGCGTAGAAATAGCTAGATCTCTAATCATTTGGGCTGTAGGAGAAAGCCTTCCGGACCCTTTTGAAGAAAGTAGACAACAACTTTGTGCGGCTTCTGAAGGTGGAGAGAACGGAGCTCAAGGCGTTCGCTCCCCGATATGTAAAGTGCCTAGATGCCCTAAAAACAGTGCTCGAGGACGAACAGAGCGGAACCCTGTCAATAACTGCTCCGTTGCAACCTCTACCGGGTTCTTTCGCAAAGACGGATAAAAGTGAATCAGGGCAGGGAGAGCAAGGGAGAAAATAACTAAGCGTGACAATCTTCACCATCCCTAGTACTACTTATGGTCACCAATTTTCCTATATACTGCACGTCGCGTTAAGGCTCTTCTAACGGCGATGCCCTACTGTACAATTCGAAATTCAAACGATAGCCTCTCTCGTCTTCCACGTGCGATGTCAAAAGTACGGGGAAGTCTTTTCTCCACGAAGAAGGGAAATATCTGTCACCCTCAAAGTCTGCCATAATTCGAGTAATGTAAAGCTCTCCACAGTATGGCAGTCCTGCTTGATAAATCCTTTCACCTCCACATATCCAAACGTCCTTTGCTGGCCAATGCTCCTCGGCCATCGACAGAGCATCTTCGACGGATCCCGCACGCACTGCGTCATGAAATCGACGCCTTGAATTGGATATGACGATAGTCTCTCTTCCTGGGATGGCGTAGTTCAGCTCTTCATATGACTGACGACCAACAATGATGACCCCTCCTGCTGTAGTCCTTAAAAAATGTGTCCAATCGCAATCGAAGCGCCAAGGTAGCCGGCCCTTGAACCCTATTACATAATTGCTCGAGCAAGCCACAATGGCTCTGAGCTGTCGCTGTGGCTGCGCGGAGCTGAGGGCCCGGCAGAAGTGAGCTCTATTATTACTGGTTGGCGAGAAGAACCTCATGTGGCCCTTCGGGGACCAGGAACGGTAGGAAAGCGAAGGAGCTACTCAAGGTGCCTTTTATCACCAAAGTCGTGGGCGTATCGAGCTTCATAAGCAACATGTGGATGCCATTCTCGTCATCACTCTTCTGCCTGCTTTCCGCACCCCCACACTGTGACCAACAGGGGCACTTTTATAGCAGCTCCCTGCCCGTTACCTAAGGGTTAAAACAGCTGAAGACGTCACAATGATAAAGAGCTAGAAGCCGTACGACTTAGAAGTTGTCCTCTTTACTTGAGGAGATAGAAAGACTAGGAGGAACAACATCGCTCAACTCTCTCTTGCCATCCTTTGAAGTGTATACCAGAGTGGGCTTCACCCTGATGTCTTTATGTCGGACTTCCTTTGATCTTTGCTCCTTCCAGGTGTCTGGTCTCCTCCCGCTGTGATCTCCGGTTGTCTTGATGATAAGCTAGCTGGCCGCTGATGATGAGCTTGAAGTTGCAAGGATGTTGGAAATTGCCGCCTATTCAGTTGGTCAGACCAAGATGAGCATTGGATGGGCGCTTCTCTCTGTCGCTCTGTCTGCCAACATTCCATACTTGTATTCCCTCAATTCTACTCTCTCTTCGCACTCTTTTTGTCCCACTCGCAAGCAAGGCCCTGTCTCTTTGGCCTTTTCTTTGTTTCTGATGTGGTTGCACCCCTTGAGCGGCGGGTGGGCACATTCAATTATCAAGCAAGCACCAATAAAAGCTATACCCCCAAGGCCGGATGGGTGGGCGATGTGGCCTACTGTGATGATGATGGTGTGAAGGAAAAGTGAGGAAGAGAGAGACCAAAAAGCTCCAATTTATTTGGTCGGTTAACGATCAGCTATCCTTAGTGAGATGTAAGGCTAGATTGGCGGGAGGGCGGCGATTCTTTGAGGCCAAGCTCACTTCTCCATGTGCTTGTGCTCATCAAGATGAGAAGCTTCCACCAAACTTCTTGTTCTCTCTCTCTCTCTCTCTCTCTCTGTCTCTCTCTCTGTCTGTCTCTCTCTCTCTCTCTTCCTCTCTCTCTCTGTCTCTCTCTCTCTCCCTCTCTCTCTCTCTCTCTCTCTCTCTCCCCTCTTCTGTCCCTGTCTCTATCTCTTTCTTTGTCTCCCTTTGTCTCTTCCTCAATCTCTCAGTTCTCTCTCTCTCTTTCTCTTTCTCTCCTGCGGCAGTTTGACCATGTCAACTCCCTCTACAGGAGCTCTCGCTCGATCCCAGACCAACGCGGAGAGCAATGAGAGGTAGGATCTCTGTAGTGAGAAATAGACGTGCGTTTGCTTGTTCTTCCAAGATGAGCGGCAGCCGAGGATGCTGCGCGAAGAGGAACTAACAGCTCCCAAGTCACACCTCTTACCACATCAAACACTGTGCAGCATCCCAAGTCCACAGTCACGATCTGGGAAACCTTGCATCTCTATTGATAGACATAGACAAAGGCATCTGGAAAATTTACACACAATATCACCCGCATGTCAACCTGAAAGTAGGAGGGCACGGCGCTAGCTCTATCATCAGGGGCGACCTGAGCACCCATCTATCTGTTGCAGCCTTTGAAGTATGGCAGCTCTGTTCTACGGCTTGACTGACGTCGCTCATCCGTGGAGTGAATCTATCCCAGCTGCCTAAGAGGAGAGCAGAGTCTTTTCTTATAACATTTTGCTCACAGACGGAGCTCTTCGGGACTCCGATCAGCCTGATTATCAGGGAGACGGTCTATTATCCTCTCCGACCTATAAGGAAAGCTGTTCCGATACCACCCTTACGATCGCCGCGGGGCAGCCCCGTCTTGGGGCCGACCCTTGCCATGGGCATCTCCGCCCAGCGTTGATCCTGAGATGGAGGTTGATAGCGTACCCATAGGTTGCACGGCCATGGCTGAAGGAAGAAGGCCATGCTACCTGCAGCGGCTACCAGACGTTGTTATCGAGGTACGGTAGATATATGAGAAGGTTTTGCCTCTATTCCTCACGACGCTGCATTGTCTTTATTTCTCCCTTTTGCATAGTACCTGCTGGAGTTCTTTGACTTTCCTACGGAGCTGCTTGTGGCAGAATGTGCGCGGTTTCTACATCGGATAACAAGATCTTCATGTAAGGCGGAACTTAGGGGAGACAATTAGCTAGGGTCATAGCAGCGCGTCTGTATTGCATACATATGTCTGCTCTTCAATAACCTTATGTTAACTCTGTTGTCCCTCAGCTTACTGTCGTCGGCGGGCGACCGTTCTCGTGCCTACAATCAACCAGATTGGCCATGCCACTTGGCCCAATGTCTACAGAGCCATTGCCTTCGGCTCAAAGAGGCAGAAGAAGAACCTCATCCAGGAAGCAGGAGGTGGGTTCTCCGCAATCTTGAGATTAAAGATCATTGCACTAAGACCACCCGGCCAGACCCATCGAGTCAGGATCATGAGGATGAGTCGATCAACACTACCCTCACCAAGTCTCCGTGCTTGCAAATGATAACGCATTGCAGAACAGAGATTCCACCTCACCAACTAATCCAGCTTTACAAACTCTTGCAGTATCGCTGCGGCTGCAGTGGGTCTGGGAGTCCTTGCTATTGGAGCAGGTGCGGCAACCTCTTCAAGTAGAAATGCTGCTATACATATGTAGTGCTTTCAGATGTCTTCTTAAGGGCTTGCTGTAGGTATCTAACTCTTCTGAATTGTCCACAGTGAACCCTCGGAGACACCAGACCAAGTAGAATGGCTCGAGTATACGCTTAAGGGCAATGTTGCCCTTATCACTTCCATAAGCGTGACTCCCTATCAAGCGTATTGGCACCCGTCGGCGCCCACCTATGGGCCTCAGCAAGTGCAGTTTGAATTCTTTCTGGCGGGGGCAACTGAGCCTTACTTTCAATCAGAGGTGTCCAATATGGAGAACAAATTCCGGGTAAGACTTGACACTCTTACAAGCGGGCTCAAGGCAAAAAAGACTAGAGAAGTTGAGCAAGAAGTTGTAGGCAGAGAGCGCGGAAAATGGAGGAGCGTTTGTGGTTGTGAAATTCAAAGCATGCTTGTGGGTGGTTGGACAGGAGCTAGGAGCAGTTCCCTTAGGAGACGTGAATAGGGCGATCGCTTGTATTTGGGTTCGAGCAAAGCTGGAAGGTAAATGTAGAAAGAAGATTGGCAGGAAAGGAAGATGACTTTGGTAGAGAGAGGCAGGTGCTGGACGAGAAGACGTTGAAAGGAGGAAAGGGGAAACCAGAAGATGTGACATACATCTTGCAGCTCACTAAAAAACGATATAGCCCCAGACATTCCAGTTCAAGAAGCCCGTTCTTTTCTTGGGAGGTATAGTGCGACTTGTTCTAAGAGGGAAGCGCCGGCAGACGGAAGCTCCGCATTACTACTATATTTGTATCAGCGAAGTGCGTTGTGAAGGTGAGGGTACAACATTCTCTACTACTCCTAATGGGCAGCTGTATCACTTTCTGTTCACTGCTCTAGGTGTCCTCTTGCCGCTTGCAGTCACGGTGGACGACCTTACCGGTGCTATTTGCGTCGCTCGGAGCCATTAGTTGTTCGGCTCAACCCGCCCATCACTGTAAAAACACGTCCATCTTCCATCTGACCCCCATTCTGTACATCAATGCTACTCGCCACGGGCCCAAACCCCGTCGGGCTGCTGGGGTCGTTTGCTCTTTAAGCTTGTAAAATAAACCATTAAGCCTCCAATGCTAGCCTTTATCGGTTTATGTTCGAGCTGGGGCAGCACACCGATCCACGCTCGGATAGTCTCAACAATATCAATGGCCCTGCCACAGCTCATCATGGAATGTCAGAGTAGCGCTTCTCCCAACGAAGGCTTACTACTACTCCTACCTGCCAGGCGGGGGAAGTTATTATTGGCGTCCTCCTTTGCTTGACAAACTATGTTCCAAAGCCAAGACCTCTCAGTTACCGGGGCTCTCCTGGAGGTGATCTGAGTAATGGTTCTTCCAGAACTAGATCGTGCGAAGATCTATTTCAGAGATCGCAGAAAGTCGATGAAGGTACGACGAGTAGAGAAGAGCAACCACGACACCTCATCATAGCGACATCGACAAAGGCGCAAGCCCTTTCAGCTGGCAGCAGATGAACAGTCGTGACTTAGGCTCTGTACTGCCTCTGTCCTTGAGCTGACAGGGAAGTCCTGGCCTCTGAGAGACCAAGAGTTAGGGGAGCGCTTCGATTTCTTACATTTAACACAGCACCGCTGTCGTGGCTAAGGAGGCGCGCGCACCCTGAAAGTGCTATCCGGTCGAAGCTGCTTCAAGACAGTAAGGTCAAGTAACTATGGAAGATACGTCCAGCACAGCGCAGGACCCAAACACCTCTACTGGGCTATCTAGCGGCCGAAGTGGGGCTAAGGAAAAGGTTTGCATCATTGGCTCAGGCAACTGGGGCACAACCATTGCACGGATTGTCGGCGAGACTGTAAGAAGCTATTCAGATCTCTTTGAGCAGCAAGTGGTGATTTGGGTGTACGAGGAGGTGATCAATGGACGCAAGCTGAGTGAGATCATCAACACGGACCATGAGAACGTAAAGTACCTCCCAGGTTCGTGAGGTCAGCTCTTCTATGCTAAGATTATGAGATAGTGATTCACCCAGATTCCCAAGACTAATCAGAGAAGGTTCTGTTGCTTGCTGCTGCGTGGGTTGTTGTTCAATACACTTCCTGCTTTTCTCTCACACCTAAGCCAACCGCTGTTTTGCACCTCTTGCTTGTAGGGTTTAAGATTCCCCAGAACGTTATTGCGGTCCCAGAGCTGGAGAAAGCTGTTACAGGTGCCTCCTGCCTCATCTTCGTCCTTCCACATCAGTTTTTGCCCGGCCTTCTTCCAGTGGTCAAAGCTAGTATGAGGTCGGACGCCAGGGCCATCTCGTTAATCAAAGGCGTCGACTTTGACGAGGAAGGTCCTGTTCTGATCTCAGACATTATTCGCCAAGCCCTGGGGGTAGACGTTAGTGTCCTAATGGGCGCAAATGTTGCAAACGAGATAGCCGAGGGTCAGTTCTGCGAGAGTACCATTGGAACCGAGCACCTTGAGAATGGCTCTCTATGGAAAAAGCTACTCAGCATTGACACCTTCAGGTGCGAGGTGGCCCTGGATGCCCAGGGAGTAGAGATCTGTGGTGCTCTAAAGAACGTGATTGCCCTTGGAGCTGGCTTCTGGTAAGACCTACTCGTCTACTTTATCATGCGTTGACCTGCTGCTCGATAGTACCGTCATTCCTGTCCACTTGTGGCTTTCTGCTTTTCGTCTGGTGTGCAGCCTTGCTAATTGGTTCTTTACCTATATGATGGCCCAATCGATGAGACTCAGCGTCATCTAAGGGCTTGTTCTCAGCTATGTAGACCACCGCGTTGTTTCTCATTATCTTGCTTCCTCTCTATGTTGCCAACAATTGTGCTATTAGTGATGGTCTTGGCTATGGGACCAATACCAAAGCTGCTATCATTCGCATTGGATTGCTAGAGATGAAACGCTTCGCCTACCGCTATTTGGATGGTATAAGGGATGAGACATTTTTTGAGGTACCTAATATAGCACAATGCTTCAGTTGGGGAGTAAAGCTCAGAGCTGGAACATTTTTTTGCCGCATACATAGAGCTGTGGCGTGGCTGACCTCATCACCACCTGCTTCGGAGGTAAGCTCTCTCCTTCTCCCGCTTCATACCTTCCAATTGACCACTGCATGGACTATCCGACAGGTAGGAACCGAAAGGTAGCTGAAGCCTATGTCAAGACCAGGCGAGGCTGGGTAAGTAGGCTAAGGATGCTCTGGAAATCTTCCAAACAGGAGAAGGATGCTCCTTGCGGAACCGGCCGAGCGATAAGGAACAGTCCATCCCTTCTCAACATGACAGTCTGATTTATCGTTACCTCCATGTTTGTGTGGCCATTGTCTTCAGTCTGAGTTAGAAAGTGAGCTTCTGGGCGGGCAGAAGTTGCAGGGGACTCTTACGGCTTCAGAAGTGTACAAGGTAGGTCTCTGCTCCTAGCCAGCGGTTGTGCCTAGTACTCACAATCCCTAGACAGCTTCTGTCTCCTGAGGCGTTCTCCTATCGCAAGGATGTAGTGTCTAACGGCATCTGCTTCAACTTAATTGGCAGGTGCTAGAGAAGAATAATCAGCTCGAAGAGTTTCCGCTAATGGCAATGATCTATCGCATTGCCTTTGAGAATGAGGATCCTGGCAACATTGTGAAATTCCAGGCGTACACTCATGAGATCAAGCGCCAGGGGAGCAAGGACAGAATAGGCCGTCTTCTTTCAACCAGCTCGGATTCTCAGCTACTCTTTGAAAAGTTTGGGAACCTGTAGGGCTATCATCAAAGCATTCTTTCACCCACTCTACTCCTTTTATAAGATTTTAAAACATCAGCCCTTTTCGATCATGACATTGAGGTCTAAATTAAGGGAAGCCTGTTTAAGGATAGGAAGGTCTCTGGCTGAGCTTAGTGCTCTTAGACCTCTGCAAATGGGTTTGGGGTTCTAGGGAGCTAAGCTGAGATGCTCAAAGAAGCACCAGGCCAACTCTTGGAGGTGTCATCGCTGGACACTTCCAGTTGTACAGATAATACTGCGAGGTCGCATTGAGGGCATTGGCACCAGAAGCAAAGCGTGAGAATTGAGCGATCTGAGACGTATAACTTACTTGAGGTGGCTTCCTTACCTGCAAATGTCCGTCCCCAATGCCGAACTTGAGCTTTCCGAAAACCTCACTGTTCTTTTGAACGTCCAGCGCGTTGAACACATCGAACCCATTCTGCAAAGAGATCAGGAGCATAAGTTGAGATATACTTTCAATGACACCAGTCACATGAGTTGCCCAAGTCATACATTCTTCGCAAGCACTAACAAATCCTGTATCAGTTCAGTCGGAGAGACTGTCGTCGCCACGTTATAAAAAGAGTACGCGGCGTTAACGCTCTTGTACTTCTCATGCCTTAATACCGTCGAGGGCAGATGATAGTAGGAACATATATCTGTGACCTCTCCAGTCTTGTCATCCTAAATGAGGTGTGGGAGGAAGTATAAGCCACATCAAATTGGACGGACTTCGCGAGAGATCCAACTCCACATGGGGCAGAAGGATGAACTATAACACAGATTGCAGACCAGGCCGCCGCTGGCCAATGGAGAACGCAACCGTATCTCGATGGAGAAAGGATCACTTACTGTCCGCACATAGCAGTCAACGACATGATCTCGCGGAAGGAACCAGTGCGCAAACTCTTCCTCGCTAAAAATCGTCACCAGGTCATACCTTTTAGACAATAAGCCATCAGTGGAGTGGTTTAAACATCAACCCTTACAGATGGTGATTACGGCAGCAAAGGTATCAAACAGAGTTGAAGGAAGGTCCTTGCGCAGGTTAAGAAGCTCAAATCATGGGAGGTCGAAGGCAATTGACGGAGATATGAGTGAAACTTTTCTCGCCAGAATTGGCGGGGAATGGGCATTGTCAACAGACCCGTCTAAGAAAGAGTTCAGAAGCTTGCAGGCCGATGGAACGTCTTCAGCGGTGAGCTTTCGTATGCCTGGGGTAGCCGGAGTCTGCAATTAGGGTTCATTCGTTAGCTTCCAAGTTATTCAGTTCTCATATCTACCGGTGCCTACCGCAGGAAGCTTGTACAGCTTGATCAGCATATTCATTGTCATCCTTGGCGGAAGCCGAGAGAAGCCAACCTCCACCAGCTTTTTTGGGTTTAATGAACGGTGCCAATATCGGCAACTAGCTACGGGCTTGGGGAGGACGACACCTGCTGTGTACACTGCCTGCCAAACATCTAAGTTTTGATGGTCAGTGCCTTCTTCCCAGCAAAAATAATAGTCCAGTATAACGGACCTGTCTTATTCACACGCCGGGTCACCTCCTTGATGAGCACTGGTGCAAGGCGCTTACTTCGCAGCTTCTTGTGGACACAAAGAAAGTTGATTTCCACCATCTTGACCTTCCTACATAACCAAGCCTTTCAGAGTTTGTTGCTTCATCCCGGGAGAGTTAGACTCTCGTCTACGGACATCTCTTTGTCCTTGCTAGCTATATTGTTGCCGACTGCGACTTAAGCCGGAGTGATCCTCTTTGGCGTCGAAAGCATGAGAAGGATCCTTTGCTGACTCTTCTGCTTGATAGGAAAATACCTCCAATCGTGTAGGTCCCTTCATTTCTCTCTACCTGGACACACTTCTCCCGAGTCTCAAGCACCTCCCGACTATGTCCTCCCAGAAGAAGAGAGGGGAAACTTACTCGCTATAGACTCTGGCTAAGACGGGTATGCCTGTAATAAAGCCTAGCAGTTTCTTTGTCTTGGTAGACCTTACTCCGATATGGAAGGCAGGATTGTAACCTGGAGGCAGTAGAGCCCTGCCATAGATAGTCAGCAAAACCGGAAGATGAAAGAAACAGTAACCAAGTAAGACTCGATAAAGAGGTAGTGGATCACTGATTGATAGTGCTCGTCACTTTGCTCTCTTACCATTTTAGAAATGGCACGGGATAATCGAAGCGAAACATGGAGTCATCATCTTCAACGTAGTTCTCAGCAAGCAGCACGTACACCTCATGCAGCTTCAAAGGGGCCACTCAAGCTTAGAGTCTTACTTGGAAAAAGGCATAACAAACTATAAAGAAGAGTGTTTCCAGAAAAGGTAATGGTAGTGAAGGACCTGCAAAAAGAAGAACGGAATACATAGAGTCGTGTGTAGGCTAGGCCCAGAACCGTAAGCAGACTACCCTCATACGGTCGTAGCGAGGAACAAAGCCAGAGACGTAGGGCAGTGCAGATGTCATCGTAATACACCGCACACACAACCTCCGCTACCGACCTGTGCATCATCAGTAACGTCCACGTCTGACCATTCAAAGCCAGCAGGCATGGCGTAGGGTTCAGAACGGACGTCATCTGGGGTCTTGATAGCATCAATGGGACCGTGTTCTTCCGTTGACTCGTCTATAGGGTGCCGTTATCATCAATTATGACGGCAATCGCCATGTAAAGTAGAGAAATGACAAACATATCCTGTGAGCGAGCTCCGCAGCAGGACAAGATGATGATAGAGACGCACCGAGCTTAAGAACCGGCTGAGTGCTCCAAAACTTAAACTCCTTCCCGTCTCCAACCGGACGGGACTGAGCAAGTCCTAGCTTGCTGAGGAGCTGAAATAATCAGGAGAACGTTGATACATGTTAGCGTCACCATCAAGGCGATGATTACAGAGCCTGGTCCGTACCTCCTCGGCACTAATTTGCGCCTTATCCTCCAATGTCTTGTCTTCACCATGACCATGGGATTCACCTTCTTCTGCCATTTTGTGACGCTCTAGCAGAGCAACACAATAGGGCAAGCAACAGGAGCAGGTCAGTGCTAATGTAGGGAGTGAAAGCAGTTTGGCTTCAACGACGCCCTACCTCTTACCACGGAGATGGCCCTCACAATAGCCCAAGGGAGGATGCTAGCGGGGAAGATTCCTACTATACGCAGGCGCCCAACCGTTTATTATGCCCAGAGGAGCACGCAACGACCGGAGTCTCTTGAACTTGATAGGTCGATCGAGGAGCAGGCTGCCCTCGCTCTAGCGCTTGACATGACAGGCAAGCAGTGTCAGAGCTGCGGATGAGGGCGTCTGGGACCTTCGCCGCCAAATCTGCTGATTGCTTCCTCGTATCCATATCGATTGACAATAGATAGTATTCATATTGCGAACGTGAACGACCGCTGTCCGTTAGCGGCTCGAGGTCATTGATGATGGTTGGGGAGTTGAGCCAATCGTTTCCTGCTCGAGGCTTCTGAGGCCTTCTGATCCGCTGCAGGACGAGGAACCGTCGAGGAGGAGGAGAGAGTTGATGCCGGGCCTTCAATGGCCTGACCTCAGCTAGCTAGCATGCGCTCTCTCGTCTGACCTAACGCCTGTTTCTTTCCGATGTGGCAGATAGAAGGTTAGACGCTGTCTCTTTTGCACCTCTTGCCAAGGTGAACGTCACCTCGTGTGCATGGGCTAAGGAGGGAAAGCTCCGAGAGGGACCAGGAACAACCTGAAACGACTCTGCCGCCTAATGGCGTTACTTTAGAACACAAGTGGTAGTGGTAGACACGATTGTCTCCCGTTGCAATGTGGAAGCAACTGGCGGGAACGGGTTCACGGGGTCTGCGGTGGCCGATAAAGGGCGATGCAGTGCTAGCCCATCGCGCTGCTGCTGCATTTTCCTCGGCACCAGACCCAGAGCTTCACAAAGTCCGCAATGTTGGTATCATTGCTCATATTGACGCAGGGAAGACTACAACCACTGAGCGGATGCTCTACTATTCTGGAAAGATCAGAAGCGTGGGTGAGGTAAGAGACTCTTACTGTCGTCTTTGTAGGAAGATCGAGCTGAACTGAGGCTCCTCAGGTCCACGATGGAGACACTGTGATGGACTTCATGGAGCAGGAGAGAGAGCGAGGCATTACTATTGGTGCAGCATGTATCTCATTCTCCTGGAAAGACCACTTTATCAATCTCATAGACACACCGGGACATGTGGACTTCACGGTTGAGGTTGAGCGCTCCGCACGTGTGCTGGATGGTCAGTGATCAGTGACGACAAACAGGAGCCTTCTCAGTCTTCAGTCCTTGACGCTTGTCCACCTTCTATATGTTCGCTCTGAAGCGGTTAGCTGCATCTTTCTCTCTCTGCGTTTTCTCACTCTCACCATCCTTATGTTTCTAGGTGGTATTGCGGTATTTGACGGTGTTGCTGGGGTGGAGGCACAGACAGAAACTGTCTGGGAGCAGGCTGATCGCTATAGCGTGCCTAGGATTGCCTTCGTTAACAAACTTGATAGGTATACTGATGGATCCACACTCCATCCATCCTCTCTATTCTGCATTTACTTGTCTTTGACTGGTGCTGATCCTGATCTTGGCCGGTGGCACGTGAGAGAGGTGCCTTCTCATTCAATGTGTTCCATATCATTAGGGTTTGTCGCCACGTATAATTCCAACCTGCTTAGCTGCCCTTCATTCTTCCCTGACCGAGTTCATTGCATTCTCGAATCTTCATCCGCACCCCTGGCCGCACTTTAGAGATGGTGCTTCCTTGAGCTACACTGCCAAGAGCATGGAGAAGAGGCTTAGAACAATCCCGCTTTTAGTGCACTACCCCATTGGAGAATCAGAAGACTTCAGAGGTAGGAAGTAGGACCATTCAGAGCTTCGCTGTTAGTGGAAGTGTCATCGAGAAGCGCATTAGTAGGCGGTAGGCATGCTGCGAGTCATAAAAGATTAACTCGCGCATAGGCGTTGTAGACCTTGTAACACTGGAGCTTTTGGAGTGGACAGATAGGATGGGCGACGAAGTGAGACAACTTCCACTTCATGCTGTGGCGCCGGGCGGAGCGCTTATGCAGTTGCGTGAGGTCTCTGCTGCGGAACGAGACAAACTTGTTGAGAAGGCAGCCGAGCTCGATGACCAGGTACGCAAGGAACACCACCCTGCACTTGGGCTATGCCTAAACAATATCCCTCTGGCATTTTTCCACTAGCTTGCGGAGCTTTATCTTGAGGATCCTGAGAAGATTAGTGCATCAGACCTAAAGGCCGCTTTGAGGAGGATTACTCTAAATCCAAAGAGTGGTGGTGTAGTGACACTTTGCGGTTCAGCGCTGAAGAATAAAGGCGTCCAGCCGCTTCTCGACGCTATCATAGACTACCTGCCCTCTCCAATGTCAGTGATCCCCTCTCTCCACCCTTCTTCGCTCCTAGATATGTGCGGCTCCTTTCACTCATCAGTCTTCAAAATCCTTCTGATGCCTCTTCGCTTCGAATCTTCTACGCTAAACCCAAACCTCGCTGCAGAGATAAGGGTAACCCGCCGGCTATTCGTGTGAAGGACAATAAGGTTATAACTAGAATGCCAGATGCTAAGGCACCCTTGAGTGCGCTTGCCTTCAAGGTGTGTAGATCAAGGATACAAGACGAAAGATAGAGTAAGTTCAACTCTTTTGTTGATTTTTGGTTCAGGTGCAACAAGAGACTCAAAAAGGAGCAATGGTCTTCTTTCGAGTATACTCGGGCTCTCTGAAGAACAAAGTGCAACTTTACAATGTTACCAGGTGCGTATAACTCTTGCGGAGCATAGCATGATCGTTCAATAGCGGCTCCGGAGCCTACTCTCTTCTCTCTTAACATGTTTGCCTCGTGCGACCCTGCCAGAGACATAAAGGAACGACCCATGCGCTTAGTAAGGATCAATGCCAAGAGTACGGAAGAAATAGATGAGATTCCAGCAGGCCATATCGGGGCCGCGCTTGGACTTAAGCATACTTGCACTGGTGATACAGTCGTCGTGGCCTCTGACAAGGAGAAGATCCTGCTTGAGAGCATCACGGTAGAGTTGAAAAAGGATCTTTCCCTCAATCTTAGCAATCTTTGCTTACCACTCTTTATCAATGGCATTTTTTCACACTGTTTGAGGCTGCGACATGCCTATCAAATCGGTAGAACCCGTTAAGTTTGTCTGCCCCAGATATTTCTGTTCCAACTCGCTGTCTCATTACGATCCCTTCGTAAACTTGAACTAAGTGTATCTCCGCCTCAGGTCCCCGAACCAGTGTTCACGGCCTCGTTAGAGTTGGAATCGGCGGCTTACGAGAGGGATCTCGTGGATGCGCTGGAGCTCTTGCAGAGAGAAGATCCTAGCGCCATTGTTACGTATGATGAAGAGACCGGACAGACTTTGGTAATGCCGGCTCTCATAGGTTCTATTGCTACACTTTCAGTCGAGGCTTTTTTCGTACATCCTCTGATGATCCTTTGGTCTTCACCGTCCCTTTCCTCACAATACAATTAGCTCAGCGGTATGGGAGAGCTGCATCTGGAGATTCTCTTAGATCGGCTTCAGAAGGTATACAAGGTTCCCGTTTCGATGGGAGTCATGCGCGTTGCTTACAGGGAGTCCATCTCTCATGCCGTGTCGAAGGTAAATTCGCATCCCCTCTGATGGTTGCTTCCTTGTCTCTTGTCTATCTACAAGAATGTCCTCCATTGCCACCTTCTTCTAGCGATATCCGATTCTCTACCGCTGATCACTCAAGCCGGACGTCTAATGAGGGCTTCAAAACCACGCAGCGTAATCGGTATGAGAAGGTGCACCAGACAAAGCGTCAATTTGCAGAAGTGACAGTCCATGTTGAGCCTTTGTTTGACCCCTCGGGGCTGATCGAGGGTGAAGAGATTCAAAGGACAGTGGACATTGTCAAGCGAAAGAAGACAACCCTGGATGACGAAGTTTCTGGTATGATGGCTCGTCCACCTCAATCTTAGCGAGTTTTGACACACCTGTTGGGTCCCATGGCAGCGCCACCCATACCAAGGCACATTATAGACGCCATAACTACTGGGGCGCAGCTTGGTCTCAACCGTGGGCCCTTGCTCAGCTATCCATTGATGGGAGTAAAGGTGATAATGTTGAATAACGCAGAAAGAGGGTGAACCTTATCGCGTACATCAATTACTAGGTCACCATTCATGAAGAAGATATCATCATGGACGAAGACTCCAGCGCTGCGACCTTCACGGCTGCTACCAGCCAAGCAGTAATGCAGGTGTGCCTCGCATCAACACTTGTCCCTTCTTATCGGCTTCGGCTTCGAGTATTTTGGGCGTGCCTGGCGGATCCCAACCTTGCAATAGTCAGCTTTGATCCCACACTCCTCGCTTTGAGTTTGCTCTTGATCGCAGCATACCACTTACTTAGGAACACAGCCGTGTTCTGATTTCTGGGGCTCATGTCATTACTTTCTGTTCAGGCCATTCGTGAAGCGGAACCCCTCGTATTTGAGCCCCTGGTCAAGCTTGAGATCCGAGCTCCACAGTCAGATGCAGGAAATGTTCTCTCCGACTTGAACTCCACTCGCCGCGCGGTAATAAATGACGTCGTAAGTGACTCTGGACGGAGACTCGACCATGTGGCCATATTCGCAGAGACCCCTGTCAGCAGCCTCATAGGTGAGATCAGGATTGTACTCCCTACGGAGTGGCCTTCCTCCTCGTCTATACAGTGCAAATCTACCTTCTCGAGCAATCTTCACTGTGAGGTATAGGCCCTCGTTTTCCAGTGATTTGCCGACTTCTGATCCGTTACCATCACTCCAAGGTCTAACTGCTCTCACCCAGGATATGCGACCGCTTTACGGTCCATGACTGCAGGAGAAGGCAGTTTTAGCTCCCGCTTTGTAGGTTATCGGTTTGTTGGTGCAGACCAACAGAGGAAGATGACTGGAGTTTCCCATCGATAACAGCCCCACACGTCAGTCGCGCTCTCTTTTATCTGAGGTCCTGGATAGCCGCAGCTGAGGATCAGGGAAGTAGCACGCAGTGCCTATCAGCTTCCGGGACCGCCCAGCTGCCCACGCCTCCGACGACCAATAGAGCGCAGTCCCGTCCTATGAGCCCACTGCTCTCCGCCCTCATGGCAGTGAAGAAGGGAGAAGGATGACCTTTCCTCTTCTACAAGTATTACCTCCATTGATAGCGCATCCATCCAGAATAAAGAGACTATCTATTTCGAACACTAGCAATAGGGTTACACCACCACATTTGTGATTTACGCAGTCGCACAGAACTGTACAGTACAGTGTACAGTAGAAACCTGACCACCCTGAAGCATTTGGGTAAGGTATTCCGGATAGTGGCTAGTCTAGCAGGCCATTCATCATCGATAGGGAAGAGCGAGGGAGGCACGATCAGAACCCATCCTTCGCCTTCAAAACAGTCTCTGCTTCGCCTGCTGCTGCTCGAGTCTTCCAGCACACCGACAGCCGTTCTTCATCTGTGCTTCTTCCTCCAGGCGGGTCTCTCTCAGCTTCCTTCTCACACGTTCCTTAGCTTCCCACAGCCTTTGAACCTCGTCTAGTGGGCTGAAACTATTTGAAGTCCCAGGTGACCTCCTATTACGAGCCGGACAATGAGTCGGCCTGAGCACCAGGCGCCACCGGAGGTGAGGATATCCTGTGCGTTCTTAACTGCCATCTTTCCATGACGTCTTGTCTCCAACGCTTATCATAATGGCTCTACCTACTGCCCTAGCTATATTACGATGAGACAGAGGCATCGAAGTATCATTCCAACACCAGAAATATAAAGATTCAGGTATGTCTTCCTTCGGTCAGAATATCCTCCTCTGGCAATGCTGATAGATAGCCGTGGTAGGAAGAGCTCACAAATCGTGCGCTGGAGCTTCTCAATCTTCCTTCGGAGCAAGAATGTCTCCTCTTGGATATTGGCTGTGGAAGCGGTCTGAGTGGGAGTGAGTAAATAGCCCTTTGAGTTGCTGATGTAGGCTGCTAACTCCTCCATGCAGTGGCCATAGAGGAAGCTGGCCACACTTGGATTGGACTGGACATCAGCAAGCACATGCTGGAAATAGCTGCTGACAGAGATAGAGATGGGGATTTATGCCTAAGCGTAAGGAGGTTGACTTGTCAGTGAAGCAAGGCTCCCTAGCACTAATTCGGCTCGTCACTTTCACAGGACATGGGGACCGGGCTCCCCTTTCGCAGCGGTGTATTTGACGGGGCTATCAGCATCTCAGCCGTCCAGTGGCTCTGCTATTCCTCTCAGAAAGAACAGACGGCAAGGTCATCAAATCTTGAGTCTACGAATTGACAACTACAAAGTGCCTTAACCCATGATTCTTCCAGGACGCGGTTAAATCGCTTTTTCTCGAGTCTCTATACCAGCCTCAAACGCGGCAGCAGGTGCGGGTCTGAGCCTGTGCTCCTACAATCTCATGACATTAGCTTACTTCTTATTACCAGGGCGGTTCTGCAGCTCTATCCAGAGAATGCCGAGCAACTTGAGCTCATTTCTGGCGTGGCGATGAAGAATGGCTTCTCTGGTGGCGTGGTCATTGATTATCCAAACAGGTTGGTCGCCGGGAGCTCCGTACATCTGCAACATGACCATGATCTAATGTTATCCGTAGTACCAAAGCCAAGAAATACTATCTTTGTCTGTTTGCTGGGTATGCCGAGAGTCAGACCTTGCCTCGTGGGCTGGGAACTGAAGGAGCTTCCTCAACAGCGACGTTTGAGGCTCGGAGACAAAAACAGAAGGTCGGAATAACCTGTTACACGTACGAGTGTACCATCAAAACTAACTTTTGTTCCCTCCGTTCCCTCTTCAGTCAAAGTCGAACCGGAGGGTGGGTATCAAAGATAGGTAAGCATGAATAGCTTGATAGAGGGACACGCTGCCCGATTCATTAAGGAGGTCTGATCATCTTTGATCCGCCTCAGGGACTGGATTGCCAACAAGAAGGAGCAGCAGCGGCGAAAAGGAAAAGCTGTCAAGGCTGACAGCAAGTACACCGGCCGAAGACGACCTACAGCGTTTTAGTGCT